>VKOC01047041.1:0-22179 GCA_009364415.1 Spea multiplicata
CATCATCAGCCCACTCCTAGCTGGCTCTGAAGTGGTTTAAACTGGTGCCGACTCTAACCGACAGCAATGGATCTGGACAGATCTTTGACATCTAGGTCATAGCTTCTGAAGACATTTTTTACTGTTTCAATGCTGGTGTTCTATAGAAGCTCAGTATGGATTGTGATTATTTGGTCCCACAAACGTGTGGGGATTGAAGACACATACATAACCCCTAAAGATGCAATTACAATATTGAAGGGGTTGACAATGCACAATCGCTTTAATGGAGCGATCAGGTAGGACACGAGCGTCAGGGCTGGTCAGAGGCGTTGTGCTCAGGAGAGCCTGCTACATTTCAACTCAGGATATATATATATATATATACACACATGTCTGCATGGTCCTTAGGTAGGCTGCATGTTAGACCCCCCTGCTATTGATACAGGTATTGGCATGCCTACATAATATCTACACAACCCCACATGTTCTTTATGGTACTGTACATAAATGTATTGATTGAGGTGATGCCAATTAAAACTCAGTATGATAGTGGTATAAAAATATATTTGTTGCATTGACAATAATAGTAGAGAGAAAGACTGAGTAGTGGAGCAGATAAACTGCTTCATATATTTGAACAGACTAATCCCGCTTGCCCTGACAGCTGTTACATTTCAATAGTGGTTGCTGTCAAATTCCTAAACAGTTATTTAACCTGATGAAACGGCAATAGTATGTTTTCTAGTTGTTTTGTCCTTGATAGCATAACTAATGCCTTATAAAGCAAAGGCCAACATCAGCATGGTGTGTGGCACCTGTGTTCATGAGGCATATATATACAACATGAGCCAAAGTTTATAGGGTTATTAGCAGGTAGTTGCTACAAGAAAAGCTACTTTGTGCAGAGTCAACACAGGCAGACTTGTTACACATTCCCTTTCTGTGCAGCTTAGCTTAGTTTAGGCATTCATGCTCTTAACACCAAACCATCAAAGCAAAAAGCAGCCTTACAATGAGAAGAATTTGTGTTTACTTTGAATCTTTATTCTAGAAAGGAAGGCTGAACAAAGAGGTAGATAAAGGGGTAGACCAGTGCTCTATCATTTACATTGTGCATTGCTAATCAATGTGCTATATGAGAACTATATCCCGAGAACATGTTTTGTTGGCAACAATGAGGTCTTCTTTAAGGGCCCAGAGTAGAACTCTGAGCGGAATGCAGGTACTAGGAGTTTTTGCATGGCTCACAGTCTGCCTGGAACCACCATGGGTTCCTTTGTAATATGTTATTGGCTTAAAGGGGGAAGTTCCAGTTCCTCCATCTACGTCATAGAAGTTTAAAAAGTGAAAGAACCTTCAACAAACGTCTTTCAGCTGAATACAGCGAGGAAACGTAAACATACATGGGATTGGCAAATGGCTGGCCAGAACACAACACGTAGCTTGAGTTTTTACATTAAGAGAAAAAAATGGGCAGGCTAGATGGACTAGTCCTTATCTGTCATTACATTTTATAACAGTATGGTTCTAAAGCATAACATTTCTCACTTGGTTGAGTAGTGAGAAGCTTGCTTTCTAGAGAAAGAGGCACATATAATAATAAAAGATGGTGTGAAACTGGAAAGAATGCAGACAATAGCGGGGTTTATTCGCTGAAGGGGGAGTTGGTTGGAAAGTTTATATACTAGTCAAGTTTAACCTCACTGCCTTCACTTTATGAAGTGGGCAACCTGAGTGAGGTTTAGCTCCAAGAATAGCTTGGATAGCCATGTAAAATCCATATCACTGACTGCAATGTTTGAACTATAGATTGTGCAGGGCCAACTCAGCGTTGCATCCTAAGGGGTTTTGGCTGAAGTCATTGCCTTTGCTTCTCCAAACCACTTTGCTTTGATCCAACAAGAAAATATATTAAATATAAGGTGCAGTTTGTATGCTGGTTAAGGGTGGATATAAAAAAAAGGGAAAGGGGTCCCAACGGAAACATTCAAAGTACACTGTACACGTAAGTCCTGGGTTACTACCTAACTGTGCAGCTGGTGTCCATTGAACTCCTCTAAAGGTAAAGTTTCTTTGAAAAGTAACCAGAAGGAGTTTATTTATTAAGGGCCAAGTTAGCCTGTGAATAGACCCATGTTGAGAATTCTCTACTCGGGGGATCATCATGGTTCTTAGAGCATTCACTCTTCTCATGAGGGAACCTCATTTAGTTACATAGTTGAAAAAAGACATGCGTCCATCAAGTTCAGCCGTTCCCATATCTGTTTATTTCTTGCTGTTGATCCAAAAGAAGGCAAAAAACCCAGTTGTGGCTCTTTCCAGTAGTTCTTTTGCTAAATAATGTCACACAGAATCCCCATATGCAGTGGTCCATTTGCCATCCTCCCAGCTATTTTCCATGTGTTTGGCATAACACATATATTTGCACTTGATATACTGTTCGAACCTCCAAGCTCGTATGCGGAAAGCACTCCCATTAAATTAAATTACCCCTGGAGTCCTTGTCACTTTTCCAAAATCTTTCTTAGTATGTATGCTATGGTGAAAGGAAGCTTAGATTTCTGTTCTAGAAAACCATGTAATTAGCGTCTTTACAAAGAGTGATTACTTAGACAGAAAATTGATTAGATAATACTAATTCACGCTAATTCACTTGCATACAGCTACCAATCTCCACTTCTATGAGGCAAACTGAAATAAATACACTGACAAAAATCATAATCTACAGGTAGCTTCAATAAATGAATTATGTGATGGCAGCAGCTCCCCTTTAACCCTTTGAGTGCGAGGGGTAGGGACACTCCCTTTCCCCCCATGAGAGGCTGGGCACATAACAGTGTGGGGTTAAAGGACAGGTGGAATTCTCTAAATTATTCTCATTGTTACGCAGATCATTGTTGCTGGTGGGAGGACACTAGCAAGCTGTCTGAACTGTCTGCAAGCTGATGTTGCCATTATTGTGAGAAGTTTCTTGGAGTGGTAATATGGTGTATCGGAGTGTCAGAACTCAACTGATTGTAATAAAGAGCCAAATTTTTTTTAAAAAAAACTTTAAAAGAGGAACAAATGTACTTTTGTGACTCTGACTTTGAACTAGATTGGCTCAGACATCCTGCGGGACTGCTGTGGCAGATGTGTCAGATGAGCAGTGTACTCCATGTGAACTTGTGGTTGATCCTGTGCACTTTGCAGTCAGAATGACACATAGCCCACAAACACCAGCCGAGGGGGAGGGGGAGCTGGGCAGCAATCATCATGATATTCACTTTGAAGAGCATGTAAGATACATCTATTTGACTCGGGTCAAATTAACGCAATATACATGGTAAAATGGCACATAGTAACCAATATATCAGACATGATTTTTAAACATGCTTTTTTACTTACCTGTGTGGATAAAATCATTGTATAAATAAATATTAATTGGAAAAATCATCCATGTGACTCTGAAATGTCTAGATTAGATATATGTATTAAATTATCTTTTGTTTTTTTTGCAGTATACTTATTTAATCAGAGACTTTAAAATCTAGGCTGTAGTCGTGTGAGGTACATTGATATCACTGATATAATGAAATCCAGTCAAACCCTTGATGGCTTCGCCTGCAAAAAAAGATACATCAGTATAGCAGAAAACCCAGGTTAGGTCGTTTTGAGCTCTCCTTCTCCTGCTCCTCATGGGAGGCATAAAGGGGCTTGGCTGTATCAAAGAGGCTGGGCCAGCCCCACCCATGTGAGGGCGAATCCCCACCCATGTGAGGGCGAATCCCCAATGGACTTGGATGAGGAGGGGCTAGTCATTAGACTTTATCTTTAAAAATGGTTTTCTACCTACCCACATTAATTCAACAATTTTATTCTAAATGTATGCATTAGAACTTCATGTACTGTATGTATTAAATCATGCCATGTCAAAAATACATATGGCCGAAGTGTGACAGTCCTGCAAAATTGGAACAGTCCTGCATTATGGATCCCTTGGAAGAATTGAATAATATTTAAGCCTACCCGTATTTATGTTGTTCTACAGGGTAGGTTCATTTTAGCATTAAATATTTGTTAAACAAAATATACATATCCATGCTTACATTTCACATTTGTAATATAAATTGCCTCATAATACAACCAAATACACTTCACCTGCGATAAATGATCTCAACACGCTGTCTAAAAAGAATTGGAATGTTTGGGGTAATTGTCTGCATTTTATTATAGTCAATTGGTCATTCTCCAAAAATCACTGTTAACATCTTGACCTTTCTGCCTAAACAAATAAACTCCCTTTCCACAATTATCTCTGCTGAAAAAATCATGTGTGACAAAACACATTATGTTGTTAAGTAGGTGATGTTTGAACTCATTGTCTTCTGCAATGTCCAGTATGGTGTCTTGGCATGCTTTCATCCAAGCTCATTTGTTCTGCACTTAAAATATGCCTCTATTGTTTAAGAATCCAGCTTTTCATTACATCACTGGGAACTTTAAGTGCTTCGGACCCGTGATTCTGTTTTAGTGGAATTTTTGGCCTCCCTGAGGACTGTGGTTAGTGGCCAAATAAGGAAGCCTTGCACAGATGGCCTCGGCTAATAAAGCCTCTCCTCTTTGGGGAGTTTGGAAACAAAGCCTTGTGCACAGGCATCAATGTGTGAATTCTGTCACTACAACTAAAGTCCATCTCAGTGTCCCCATCCATTGTTCAGTTCCCTTTCTTCATTTCACTTGTCAATATCAGCGCCAGAAGTGACTCTGCCTTCATGGGAACTAAAAAGAAAAGATGAGTCATAGGTTAAAGCTACAAAGTTTCCGATGTAGATGCCTGTTTGAAAAAGGAAAAAAAAAAGAAACATGAAAGCATGGCCTGGAAAACAGATGGTAATAATAACCTGTAGTGACATTTTGTTAAAATGAAGCTCCACTATAAAGGCCCGATAAATCACTCTGGGCAGCTTTATCTGCTTTGATATTCAGTAACATACTGTAGTAATCACATCGGTTTTAATGTAAATAATATTGTCATGTAACTGGTTTGTGACATTTCACTTGTGAGTTAGAAAAAAAATTGGCAAGTATGAAGTGAGCCAAGGTTTGATCCATTTTCAGATGTTGCTTATTAGCTAATTTTAAACATCTGAAGAAGAGACTTCTCAGGGCCTGAAAACTTGTGTGACTTTTCAACTTTTTCTGTGTTGCCCCAATAAAAGGTGTCAGCCTCGACCCAATTTTCTCTTGGTCAATACAGCTTTGTCCCCAAGAATACCTTGAATGGCCCCGTGGAAATCATATTTAAATCAGTGAGTGGCCATAGGGATTGGAGTATGCAGTGTGAAGGGCCTGCATTCTTACAGTGTCTTTTGCCAGTGATAACCTAATTACAAGATTGTAAGCTTGTGAGCAGGGCTCTCTCCACCTAATGCATCGGTTTGTCTTAGTCTGTCAATTCTCGTCTTGTCATACCCCTTGAATATCCATATTGTATGAAGTGCTGCATAAATTGTTGACGCTATATAAAAAAAAGATAATAAAAACAACATAGTATTCAGGTAGCTGATAAGCCAACTCTCCTGCAAATTCTCTTGGCAACTCCATAGCTTGATGTAAATTTTTAAAATGTCTTCAGACCTGTTGGTCACCAAGCCCCATGTGTATGTTTTATTACATTACATTATATTTATTTATAAAGCACCGGCCGATTCCGCAGCGCTGTTACATTCATGAGAACCAGTTTAATATATAATTTTATATTGGCAAGGTAGGTTAAGGGGACCGATAAGCCAAATGAGTGATTTCTTACGTAATGAAGGTTTGAAGGGTTAAAACCAGCACTATCGTGTGACTCCAGTCCAGGAGGTAGGTATGTGTGGCTTTCGTATTTAAACTCTTGACAAAGAATTTGGGGACAGCAGCTATGCACACACCTCCGTTTAGGTAACAATATTGGTAAAACATTTGGAAAGACATTTAACATTTTGGACTGCATGTTCTAAGAATATTGGAGCTGAGTTTTAGATTGTTCTCATGGTGTGAATTCTGGAAGAAACAGGCGAACCCTGTTTAACTATGACTGAGCCTATAGTATACCTTTCTAGCATATGCCTTTATAGCTTTGGTGCCCAGGACACAAGGTTGTCTATTAATATATCTTGTATTATTTGGTAACTTTTACTGTTTTAAGTTTAATATTGGTTAGGGCAATATGATCAAGTAAATCACATTTACTAAAGAGACTCTTAGCGTAGATTGTCAACTCACATGTGGGGCCCTCGAAAGCCCACCATTCCTGCCAGGGATTTTGTGTAAAAGTACCATTATTAGCTGGCAAGATATAATAGTAATAATTAGCTTGTACAGTACAATCTTTATTCGCGGTTACATTGTTTTTGTATTTATTATTACTACTTTTCAGTAGTAACTACAGCTTAGTTTGCTGCAGTGCAAGTAAATGGAAGTATAGGGAACCTACAGAATGTAGAACTGGTTTGTGTCGTTAGTGTTCGCAGTCTGACACATGTAAAGTTGTGTAATCGGTGTGAGCCAGCTGGTCTGTATTCTTTCTAAATAAAAAAATGGAACAACCACAGTATATTTTGAAACTCATCACGAGAGTTAAGACGAAATCCTTTCTGATGGCAATTTACAGGGCTTAACTCGTCAGGAAGAGTTGGTGTTTAAATGATATTAAATATAATAATTTATAATGTTATGCTGTTGGGTAATGAAGGATCCTAAGCGATAGAGGAAATGATTACATCAGTGTAGTATATCCAGAATCACATTTCAGATCTAGAGCTGATACAATAACGTCACCTTAGTTTTATTGTAAAATGCTATAGTTCGACATAGGGGCACAATCTGTCTTATTTCACAGTATGTACAGTAGAGCTCAATTTCATTACATGGGCTTTAACGTTCAATTTAGGTGCCAGTGGTAGAACCACAATAACTGATATAAGATGCACATATATATATATATACATATATACATATACTTAGACTTCTAAACAACTTGAAGTTCTTCCTACTGTACTTACTGCGACTTTTCCAACCTAATTTATACTTTAATCTTGGGATATTTTTTTTTCTGTGTGCAAAACAGCCCCATTTCTAACAAAAATACCCAGAATCTTCAAAGTACTACAGTGATGTGTGAGACTACAATCTACAGTAGTCATGAGCTATGAATACTGTAATTCTAATAGCATTGGCCACCTTGACTAAATTTAGAACAAACTGGTTTTCTTTCCGCAATGTCTGCAAATTTGTCTAAGCGTATTGTATACAGCTGAACACAAATTTAATCAGGAAGCTAGGGGTGAGGACACATCAGTTTCTTTTACATTCATAGATGTTACGGTTGTATTCTTTCACATTTTTAGATTTTAGAAGAATGTAATTTAGTATTAAGGAATGGAGGGCCTGGCTTTTCTAGATAAACAATCAGACCCAGTATTGATTGAAATGGTGAATCCAGAGTAAATGTCTAACAGGTTCTTGGGAATTCAAATATGCCCATCATTATATCAGACATCTGAAAATGAATGGTAATGTCTATTATACCCAAATCAAGTATTCTTACACAGATTATGACAAAAATGAACAAAGTTAAAATGAGCAGTAAGTATTAACTAGTTTACATCATTTAGAGTGCAAAAGCATTGTCCAAAAATCAGTTCTTACTTGTGTCTGCTAATTTTTTAATAATGCTGTCCCTTTTATTAACAGCTTGAGATTCACAGAAACTAAACTTAATTCTATATAGTTGCACAATGTTTTAGGAAATGCCCATTTACTCATGGATTTGGAAGTTGGTATGGAGATCAATCCGTGTTGCAAGAAGTTGTGAGTGCAAGTAACCATAAGCATGTCACTAGACTTGGGTGCTTTATCGGCAGAGGTTCCATACAACGTCCCAAGAGAAGAATCAGACAATGTACTCCACAGTAAAGGTGTTGTCTTGGGAAGAAGGAGATGTAGAGTAAAATGTCACTTATTTCTCTGATTGCAGGAGTTCAGAATCTCAATACCCTCAGGATCAACTTTGACGTTTTGGTAGTTTCTTGTAAACCTGAAAAAGTGGAAATTTGTGTTAAGTTTGTATGTGCACGCTAAATTAGTGCAGAGTTTTGCCAGAGAGATGAAAATTAATTGCGTATTTTTGCAAAACAAATTGTGACCTACGCGGTACATGTTATTTCCACAAATAAGCTTCCGTTTCACATTCTAACATGTTTACAGTAAATAATGAGTTCCTTTTTTTTTTTTTATTATTATTAGTATGCCTGTGTGTTATTTTAATACGCATTACCCTACATTAACACACATATATGAGTATTACCTGCCACGTAAAACAGATTATAGGAATTGTTAAACAACTGTTGAAGAGGTTTATAGTGAATTGTATAATTTGCACTTTGCCTCAACTATTTATTAGTCCTCTTTGTGTGTAATTATGTGTGTAATTTTGCTATCAGCAAATCCGTTGATTCTTCAACCCAAGCATGAGTGCTGTTAAAAAAAAAACACAAAAAAAATTTTTTTTTTAAGGTGATTTGTCTTTCACTTGTGTTGATCATTATTGTTTTTGGGGGATTTTTTAGATATTTTTTCTGTTCCAATCATCATGCTTTTAGTTATTTTTATTTTACCAGTGAATTGCCATACTGCCAAAGTTGTTAACTAAAAATATACCTAGTTCCCTTTTTCTGACCAAGTTGTATAACTCAACCTTTATGTGAACAGAGAAAGATTGACCCAGCATATAAGTGTGTGATATTTTTAGGTTAACTTGCACTTTAAATATCTAAAAAACCTAAATGTATCTGTCATGTACTTCACTTTAGTAGAGTATACAAGACATACAGATGCAATCTTTTTGATATGTTAACCAAAAACTTGAGATGCAAAAATCTCACCAGCAATATAACATTCAGAATAAATACACTAATAGACTTATGTTAGAAATATTATTTTCAAAAAAGAAAACAAATCTAGCTTGAAAACTAGTAATTTCCAAAATATTATCTGACAAGGGGATAAGTAGGAGTAGAAATGACTACCCTCATTAAAAGGGAATACATGCATTTAAAAACTTCATGAATCATAAATGCTTGTGTATAACACTGTATGATATATACCTTACTAGCTTTTGAAAATGTTGGCACTGTACCAAAGTTGCCTACGAGCACTCCAAAACTACTCATTTCAACCAGTCTTTCAAGTAATCAACACTGAGTGTAACATAGTAATAGCAGCATTATATTTCCCAGGTAAGGTCTTTATATCAACGTCGAACGTGTCCAATCCACTTCTAGCTTAGTTTCATTCAGCAGGTTGAAAAACTGCAGTGATATTAACTAGTTATATATGGAAAAAAATATGGACCAAAAACTAAAATACGTAACCAAGGCATAACAAAAAAAGGCGAAATAAGGCAACCCACTCTTCTCTGTAATGATCCAAAAATACCAGAGAGGTGGGGATGTCAGCATGTTTTGCAACTTGTTATATCAGACCTCTTGTTTGAAAGGAGTAAATGCAGCATTATCGGAAATAACACATGGGATAGCTGCACCTGACTTTTCTTTCATTTTTATATTTATGTGTAAATAACACAAGGAAGTATTACTGGTATCTGAAAAATATTGTTCTTTTATTTTAAAACAATTCTAGTCTTGCGTAATGACTTTTCATATGCCTGTGGTATACGGTATTACTCATCATATGTGTTCGAAGCCTAATCTACAAGAACGAGTCCTAATTATAATTCATTGTGATAAACTGTAGAATGTCTTGATCTGTAGAGGAATAGACTTCATTAGCATTGCCATAAAGAATCTCCTCAATGCTGTGTTTGGAAAGTCATCCAAAATATCACATGACTGACAACAATGGTGGCCCTCGGGAAGTTGATTGGGGCACATAAAAAAAAACATGAGATAAAAAAAGTTTTCGTAATGCTCAAAAAAAATGCCATGGGTCATCTCCCTGTAAGCAAGCAGGCCTAAAACTATTTGAAATATATCAACTTTAGCCCATCATCATAACGATTCTTTATCTCCTAGTTCTCTTTAACTTTTACTACTGTAAGGTTAGCTCCACAGTAATGTGCATTAGTTTGTCATCAGAAAACATAAGCAACAGGTATGATTATCTATATCCCTTAGCTTAGTTCTTCATATGAAAGTTTTTGAAATAGTAATCAAACTGGAAAAATGCATTGATTACAAAATCAAACTTCCCCATAACAGCAGCATACATTCTCCGGCACGCCAAAACGTCCTCGTCAACCTAAACAGCCTGTCTTTTTTGAAAAAAATGATTTTTTATCTCTTTTGTGCATTTTCACTATGTTTGGTTAACAAGGAGTACAAGATCTCAGGTGAAGGAAAATATTGAGAGGGAACGGAATGTTTCCTTTGAGGTTTATGGTTTATGGTTAGACATTCCCAAAAGTCATGCAATTGTGTGAAGTAGAACTGTCACCTTCGTTTGAGTTTTATTTTTATTGTTAAGGTATTAAGATTTGTATTTTCTAGATCTGTCATGATTTGTCATATCCAGTGAATTTCAGATAAACATCCAAAAATCCCTCAGTGACGACTGCATTAGAATTCTAACAATAGAGCAAACAGGAAGTTGGACCGCATTTCCTGTACATTACATAGATTGTGTTTCCAGACTGCACACAGCTAGCGCTAGAGGTTATCATACATTGGACCCAAAAGGTTCTGCAGGATAATACTTTACTCACTGAGTGAAGGGGTGGTATTTTGCTCCACCACTCGGCCCATTATCTGTAATAACAGGCCATTCTCATGTGTAGCATGATGGAGGAACTCCAGGTCAGCCAGCTTGGGAAGTCCCCAGGTGTGGCAGTTGCTTCAGTCTAAGTAAACAGTCCAAACAATGTAAAACATAAGAGAATATTGCTATAAGTCATATGGTTACTCTGTGGAACTGCTAACACACACGCATCTATGGGTGAGTCACTTTAAGCCTTAGAAACAGCTGATTTTTAATGGAATATCTTTATAGGCGTACAGAGGCCCTTTATCACTCCAATCACTACTGTGTTCCAATGGCACGTTGTGTTCACTGATCCAAGTTTAAGTTAAAAAGGCTAATTGGTCATTTATTTGCAAATATGTTATATATATATATGTAAATAACAGATTTCTGTAAATCTTTAGCTGACACTCCAGTTTTCCTGTTAAACTCACTGAGCGTTCTGCGCGTGCTCTTGCTGGACTCCCACTCCTAGGAAGGGCAGCAACAGTGCTGGACTGTCTCCATTCATAGGCGGTTTGTTTCACTGTGGACTGATGAACAGCAGTGCTTTGTGAGTGATTTTTATAGGGCATGGCAGCTTTAACCAACAGCTTCAATCTCTCGTGTTAGTTAACTCTTGACTCCAATTAGCTTTTGGAACAGTCGTTAGGCTAGGGGTTCACATGGTTTTTTTTCTACACCAACATTGTAAATGTTTACGTTGCATGGTCAGTAAACACATGAAAATGTAGAATTGTGTGTTAGTTGAAGCAGACTGTGTTTGTCTATTGTCATGACTTGCTTGAAGACCATTACCATGTAGGTTTTGTAAAATTAAAGGAAGCTTGAGATGTGAATAAAGCTCTCCTATGGAATAAATAAGTAAATGAATATTTTAAGAGCAGACAAGATGGCCCACGTTGTGTCTCTCATCTCTTTTGTTAGAATACTGTTCAAAAACATTGGTAATTCTACCACAAATCTGATTTGAAAAAGGTAGATATGCAGACCATAAACAATAGTTGAATAACTGAATTTATTTATGCAAAAAAATCTATGCATGACAGTTTGCCTTTAAACATTAAACACAAAGCTCCTGGTAAGTTGTGCAACATTTTTTCTGATAAATAACAATTACAGTTAATGTTTAAAATGAAATCCCTTATTTCTCAGCGTTCAATCTTTAAAAGGAGAACAATTTCTCTCGCCCTAGGGTTGTTTGTGAGATAACAAAGACAGTGGCCATGGCTTCCTGTTGGCTAGCATGGTATCAAAATGTTCCCACAATCATGGGTAAGCCTTCCCGAAAAGGTTTGAGGAAGTCTGTGGTGGATATCTGCTATTTTGTCATATGCCCATCACAAAGCCTGTTGTTGGCCGTCACAACCAACAGAAACTATCTTGCAGAGTTTTGTTGTATACGTTTTTACACTCTGACAGCGAAGAGCCACACGTATCCATCTGGTAGCCGCACACAGTAGGACCCAATCTGTCGCTAGAGTGGCAATAAGGGTAAGTATCGGGAGCTATCCGGGCTTTTATTAAAATAACCTGTTTCATCTCTTAAAACAAAACAACAATCACAGTAAATGTTCTTGGGGAATGCATCATTGCAGGGGTTTCAAAATCCTGGCATTGAGGTTCACTAACAGACCCGCAATTCTATAAATCATCCCTTGAACATAAGAGATTAGTGTCATAGTGCCGTCTTGCTTCAGTTGTATGCGTTACAAATTAGGGTATCCACAAGTTATGCCCCATTTGGACCTCTTGGTGCCAGTATGTGTGGCTGGATTATATGCAGGTTTCAAAGACACATTTTCCTTTGCATCACCTTTTTCTATCAAATAAAAAAGTGTTTTTATTTTTAAAGCAAACATACTATAGACAGTATTTATCAAGCACATTGATTTGACTTCAGTCAAAATAACTAGTGTTTAAATACCATTGTGCAGTAACAAATTTGGCAATAAAGTCTAAATCATAAATATGTTAGTCTATATTTTTCCCCCATTTGTGACATGTCCCCTCTAAAGATTGTAAGCATTGCCATTTGCGAGAACAAAATATTAGGAAACTACTCTTTAGCGAATCATTGTAGGGAATTTCCGTTTTTATCTGCTTTTATTTGTTTGCTTTTCTTGAAATGATAATTCTGTCTAAGATTGTGGTAATTTTTTTCTGAGATTACAACAAAATAGTTAACTGGTTTGTTGCTGTAGTGTGGCTTAAAGCTACATTTCATTTTTTTTTTCAAACAGGGTAGTAATAAAACATAAATAGATGTTTTAAAGATGGGACTTTTTATTATTATTATTATTATTATTATTATTATTATTTATTAAGCACCAACAAATTGTGCAGCGCTGCACAAGTTAAATGGGGCAGTTAACATATACCTAACAAATATACTTTAATACATACTGATACATTAGGAGATGAGAACCCTACCTGTGAGCTAGCCTTAATGTACTTTTACACAAATTTCCTGGCAAGAATAGTGGGAGTTTTTAAGGGCCCTGCACGTGAGTTTATAATCTAAGGGGGTAGTATGAGTAACCGAAACAAACGGAGGAGTGAAAAGAAGGGAGTAGTAGCTCTCTTGTACCAGTGCTTAGTGGTAAGTGATTTCAAGATGCAAAAGAGGATGTATAAACAAAATGGGATGGGTTCGTTCTTGGTTTCAGAGGGTGACTCGCACACAGCTTGGCATGCATCAGAAAGACTACAAGGGAAGAAAGAGAAAGAAAGGTTAAAGAAGATAAAGTTCTGTTAGGTAAAAGGTGGCAGATGTATGGCTTGTAGGAGGTCAGAGGGAGATGAGGACAGAGGAGAGTGTACAAATGTAAAAGGTAAATAACTGAATCACAAAACCTACAAATGTTTCTATAAAAGTTATGAACCTTGCCATATATTATTTGTCTGCATTTAGTAGCATTACATTAGTAATTTCCATCCGTGTTTTTTTAGGAGAGCTGACCTGGGTTCAAGGGCAAACCTTTGCTCAGTTTGGCTCAAGAAGAACGATGGAGAGCAAGTAGGGGAGGGCTGGCAGCCTAAGGCCTGGGGGGCTAGTCTAGTCAAGTGGCCCATTGCGCCACTGAACCAGCCCACCATCCATGCCCATCTTTTCCTGATTTTCTAACGCATATTGATGTAATGTGATGGGATTGGGAGTAATCAGTACATTGCCTCTAATCCTTTTTAATAAAATATGCAGATTGAAATAGAGTAAATAACTTTTCCTCCCACTGGGCCTAGATAGTTTTGTCCTCTGAAGTGACTACAATTTCAGGAGGGCGTTTTATCTCTTGATAAGTTAAAACAACATAGTTCTATTTATTCCTACAGAAAGTAAAGTGCCAGGAAACAGATGGCCAAATACACACCAGGACAGGTTCTGCCACACAGACACCCCAAAACACACACACCAGACAAGGCTCTGCCACACAGACACACACCAGGACAGGCTCTGGCAAGCACGCGCCGAGCGACGCCAAATACACATTGCCAGGACAGGCTCTGCCTAAGACAAACACGCACCACAACGCAGGAAATAGGCTCTGTGCGGCGGCATCTGGCACCGCAAACACACAAGCCGAGCACGCAGGACAGGTGTCTGCCACAGCCAGCACATGTACCAAACAGCATCACACGCGAGGGACAGGCTCTGCCACACCGGCACCGCAAACAGCCAGCTTGGCACACCAGCAAGGCTGCTGCCACATCAGACACACACCAGGATCAGGCCTTCTGCAACAACACCGACAACGCACAAATACACAGCGCAGGAACAGGGCTTCGTGCCGACAAACAACAACAGCACACACCAGGTAGGCTGCTGTCCACTGGCACCCAACGCACACACACAGCCAGGACAGGCTCGACACTGCCACACCGGCACACCAAGCACACACACATACCAGGACAGGTTCTGCCACACCAGCACACCAAACACACACCAGGACAGGCTCTGCCACACCGACACCCAAACACACACTAGGACGGGCTCTGCCAAACCAACACCCACATCAGTATGGGTTAATCTACACAAAGCATTAAAAATGCTTTCCACACTGGTTTGTTTTTTGTGTGTTTCTCCCCTTGTGTATTGATGCCCCAGCTAGGTCCCCCTTTGGTTTTAATGTATTCCCCCCACCCGTGTGTATTGCCCATGTGCATTTGTGCCCCCAGCCAGCCCCCTTTGTGCATTTATTCCTCAACACCCTTGTGTATTGATTTATGTGATGTCCCCAGCCCCTCCCCCCTCCCTTGTGTATTGATGCCCTCTTTTCTGGTTAATGTACCCATGTGTATTGCCCCCAGCCACCCACCCCCGTTTGTGTATTGATTTATGTGATGCCCCAACCACCCTGTTGTGTACTTAAGTTTTGCTTACATGTGGCTTAACTAGCCATGTCTATCTCTAGCAACAGCCTTATGGGAATTTTATAGCTGTGCCCTTATTGGCTTAAGACTCCAGTTACGTTAATTATAGCTATGAAATTAAGTGTATCTCTCTTATGGAAACAATGTCATTTAGAGACCTATATATTTTTATCAGATGGCTTTAAAGCAAAAAAAGGAAGGAAAGAAAGAGCTATGTGATCGAATATTGCATAGTCATGCCACTGACATGAATTGGTGGAAGCTATTAAAAGACCACAGTTATTTCATTTTTCTAATTATACATCCCTTTGGACATCACATTTTTCGGCAGGAGCAAAGAGCAGGTTGGACTAATATGTAATGTTTCCTACTACAAGGCACACTTTTTAAGAAGCATACATAAATTAACATATATTTTGTAACCGCCTTCAATCATCTTACCCTGATTTCTGCGCTAGTTTTACACACCTCACAAAGGTAACCAAATTGATTTTAGTGAAAAACAAACTAAACAGGTGAAGTGTAGACGTTCAACATCTTTGCAGTCCACTATAAATTAATAGCTTTTGCAGTGCTCAGCAGTGTACTAACACAACTAGTGTATGTGAGAGTGTCAACGTGGTGCAAGTGACTAAATAGGAACACAATGCACTAATTACAAAAGACTTTACGCCTTGTTTTGTAAAGGCCTGGCCACATGTATACACAACATAATCTGTGTGGGGTAAATGGGAGGTAAAGCATATATTTGGAGACTTATCCTTATTTGTCTCTTGCTAATTGCACTCAACAGGGGTGATTTATAAAAACAGGCATCCACAACAAACATACATGTAAAGGCTACTAATTTCCTTTTAAGCCCACTTTTACGCATTGAGCCTATTGCATACCTGCAGTACCTATACCAATATCTCGAGATTGTAAGCGTCATGTGAGCAGGGCCATCCTGTATTGTCATCTTGTTATATACTATTTGCTATGTCCTGTCAACCCTTTGTACAACGCAGAATCTGATGTCTCTAAATAAAACAATAAATTAAAAAAAACACCTCTGATGCTCCAATTAACATGCTGTGACCCTCATATACGCTCATTGGCCACTTTATTAGGTACACCTTGCTAGTACAGGGTTGGATCCCCCCTTTGCCTTCAGAACTGCCTTCAATCTTTGTGGCGTACTTTCAAGAAGGTGCTGGAAACATTCAGTTGGTAATATGGGGCCCAAAGTGTGCCAAGAAAATGTACTCCACACCATTACACCACCACCAGCCTGAACTGTTGATACAAGGCAGGATGGATCCATGCTTTCATGTTGTTTAGATCCTGCCATCTGAATGTTGCAGCTGGAATTGATACTCATCAGACCAGACAATGTTCTTCCTGTCTTCCATTGTCTGCTGTGACCTATACCTTATCACTCTCTATAATTCTCCCAAACGCTTTCTTCTCCCAAACGGCGTTGCTGCAATGCCTCGATGTTGTGACATTCAACAACACTAAAAACTGCAGCAGAGGCCGTGTCTGATCGCTCCCTGGAGCATCAACGTGCACCATATTAAATATGGTGCTGTCCGCCTGCTTTAAAAGACCATCAACTATATATGACACGGGCACAGACTGACCAAATGTCAAAATTACCAAAACGCATGCATAGGTGATATCACTGTACTAGGAGATGTTGCTGAATACATTTTAGGGTGTTGTTTGGCTCTGATGTATACCAGAAGCTGTAAATCCATACCTGAATTTCAATGTGTGTGGAAAAACCCCCTACACAAAATACTACCACAAACTTGGTGGTAAAATTAGTGCATGGAAATGGTTAAAATAACAGCATTTGAAAAACCTCTAGTTTTCAAAAATATATGATTTGATTAGGTAAATGGAATTGGCCGGCTTCAAAAATGTTCCAAATAGGTTATGTTATGGGGCAGTATGACCAGAAGTCAAAATTCCAATTTCCCGATTGTTGCCTTTTAGCCCCCCAAAACATACAAACCCATGCATGGCTTGTATCACTGTACTCAGGAAATGTTGCTGAACACATAATGTGTGAAAAAATATTGCAGCAAACTGTGCTAAAGGATGGTGGTGAAATGTGTGCATGGAAAGAGTTAAAATGACAGCATTTAAATTACACTATTTTTCAAAAATATATGATTTTATGGGGTAAAATAAATTTGCCGGCTTTAATGGGGCAGGATGACCACATGTCAAAATTCCAACCAAGAAAATGCACACTTCCCAAAGGAACACACTGTAGCCACAGCCCAGTCATGGTGCCCATTGTTCTCCTGTCCACTGCCGAAAGCCCAATGGAACGTGGGTATAAGAACGGGACCATGGTGCAATGGAAGAAAGTGGCCTGGTCTGGTGAATCATGTTTTCTTTTATATCATGTGGATGGCCGGTGCGTGTGTGTCGGTTCCTGGAGAACACATAGCACCAGGATGCACTATTAACCCCTTCGTGACAAAGGCTGATTTTCCTTTTTGTACCCTTCGTGACAATGGCTGTTTTATCGTTTCTGCGGTGTTTGTGTTTAGCTGTAATTTTCTCTTAACCCATTTACTAAACCCACACAAGTTATATATTGTTTTTTTCAGGACAAGAAGGGCTTTCTTCAGACACCAAATTTTTTTTCATATGATGTAATTTCCTATAATAAAAATATTAAAATATGACGAAAAATTGAAAAAAAAAACACATTTTCTCACTTTTATTTGAAAAATCTTTTATTCATCATAAAAAACTACTGAAAAAACCTGCTAAATAGATTCTACTATTTGTCCCGAGTTTAGAAATACCCAATGTTTTTATGTTTTTTTGCTTTCTTCTACACGTTATGGGGCAATAAGTACAAGTAGCGTTTTGCTAATTCAAAACCATTTTTCTCTGAATCTGGTAATTCTGTCTGTATGTGGTATTTGGGGCATCTTTGAAGCCAGCAAATTAAATTTACCCCACCAAACCATATATTTTTGAAAACTAGACACCCCAGGGTATTTTAGATGCTGATAGTTTAACCCTTTCCATGCACTAATCCTACCACCAACCCTTGTCAAAGTTTGTGATAGTAATTGTTTTTGGTGTTTTTTTCACATACTTTGTAATTCAGGTGTGAAATTACAGCTCCTGGTATATGTTGCTGTCACACAACACCCCGATATGTGTCCAGCAACATCTCCTGAGTACATTGATACCCCACATGCATGGGTTTGTCAGATTGTTTGGGGGCAAAAGGGCCACATTTGGAACATGCCTCCTCAGCCGTATACCGCTGCATGGTAACAATTGCAGCAAAAATAGTGGGGAAGGAAAGGGTTAATGGTTCTAATAAAAATAAAAAAAAACCTAAAAAAATGTAAAAAAGTAAAAAAAAAGTAAAAAAAAAAACCCCAAAAAACAATTGCCACTATGCAAGATCACTGTTTATGCAGTGATCAATGGCAATGAAGGGGTTAATATTAAATGGGTGGCTCTTATAATAGCCTTTGGATCAATATATATATATATATTTTATTGGGAATACACACTGATCTGTCTCTCTCCCTCACTAGAAGCAAGTGAGGGAGGGAGGCAGATCCAATACTGATCAAAGGCAATGTTTAGAAAACATTGCCTTTGATTTAGCAAATAATGATCACTCTTATGAGTGATCTGACCACTAGGGGTGCTATTCACTGGATGTCCATGACATCCAGCAACACCCCCCCGATGATGTCAGCAGGCTCCGCCCCCCGGCTTGATGGGCGCCGCCATCTTGAAACACCGCGTGTGTTTCGAAGACGCCGGGAAGGTAAGTTAAAAGCATTTAGGAAGCGATCGCGAGTCGTTTCCTTTGCTAAACAGGTGTTGCAAAGATGCCTCGATACTGAGGCATCTTAGCAACACCAGCTAAGCAAAGGAAGCGACTCGCGATCGCTTCCTAAACCCGTTTTTCGGCGGCGGGCGCCGCCATGTTTGAAAGACGTGCAGTCTTTCAAACATGTTTTTTTTTTTGCTCCTAGGAGCGATCGGGGGGGGGCGGGAATGGTTTTTTTGGTGTTGCTCAATGCCTCGATGTCGAGGCATTAGAGCAACACCGTTTGAGTGAAAAAATCGATCACGGATCGATTTTTTCACCCGTTTAAAGACGTGCCGGTCCTGGCACGTCAATTGTCATAATCGTCACGATTTTGAGTGACGTGCCCGGACCGGCAATTGTCATCAAGGGGTTAAAAGAAGGCAAGCCAGCGGAGACAGTGTGATGCTTTCGGCAGTGTTCTGCTGGGAAATCTCGGGTCTTGCCATTTATGGGGATGTTACTTTGACATGTACCACATACCTAAGCATTGTTGCAGACCATGTGCACCTTTCATGGACATAGTATGCCTTGATGGCATAGGCTTCTTTCAGTAGGATAATGCAACCCGACACAAAACAAAATGGTTCAAGAATGGTATGAGGAATACAACAACAGATTCATGATGTTGACTTGGCCTCCAAATTCCCCAGATCTCAATCCAGTCAAGCATCTGTGGGATGTGCTGGACAAAGTCCGACCCATGGAGGCCCCACCCTGCAACTTTCAGGCCTCAAAGGATGTTTTCTTGGTGCTGGATACCACAGCTTACTTTCAGAGCTCTAGTGGAGTCCATGATTTGATGGGTCAGGGCTGTTTTAGCAGCAAAAAGCGGACCTACACAATACTAAGCAGGTTGTCATAATGCTATGGGTCATCGTGTAGATCAATAATAATCTAGGTTCATGTTAACACAACACAAAAGGTTAGGGTCTGTTATGACTTGTAATTTGTATTTGTTTATTTGCTTTAAAAGGAAAGTGTAACTGTCTACAGTGAAAGGTCAGCGACTAAAAAAACACTTATTTGACTATCACACGTCAACCGCAGTCTCTTTAGAAATGTCAACAGGAATATTAGTTTGAGTCACTGTACCTAATGTGTGAATATAGGATACACTAGGTCCAAACTGAATTGTTAACATCTTGCTTTAAATAGTCAGGTTGAGACCTTAAAATATACTCTTATCAGACCCTTCCTCTTTCATTGCTAGTCTTAATCTCTATTTTAAGTAGCATTTAGTCATCTTTTTTTGTAAATACATGATGGGGAAATATTGCTTTGAGGATGCCTGTTACAGATAACATTACAATTTTGTCCCAACTAGACACAATGGCTTCCTTGGGTGAGCAAGTGTTGAAATATCCCCAAGGAGCATTCACTGCTTTTTAATGCAAAAGTTCAGGAGAGATGTTTTAAAAAAAATCTATCCTTAAACTGAAAAATTAAGAGATTTTTTTCCAGCAGTTTCTGCATATTTGTAGCTCTGAAAAATGTACATTTTCGGCATGTGGTAGAATTATACTCAGAATTATAATCAATAATAATTTTATAATGCTGTTTTTTCCACATTTATGGCATCCTAGCCCTGATAGTAGTATTTTTTATGTTCATCCCCAATAATAACTACCTCATCGTCATTTAATTTCCCGCTCCTTGGTTATACCCCATAACTTCTTAGTAAGATACTTACCATGCTTTTCCACATTTACAAAACTTTACACTGACCACCATCAGCCACGTTTACACAAACACATGCATCACTCTCAGCCTAACTAAAACACACAGCATTCTCAACCAAACAACAGACACTCAAATATATTAGACCTCCTTGCTGGATAAAGGCCTATTTTAGCTATCATGTTAAGTTATAATATTACCCCCTAAGACTCCTTGTTAGCTATCCATCTAAATTAAATTTGTGATTAGCTAGGAGATACTTGTAAACCAGTCAAAGAGCACAAAGAATAACAAGAAAAGAAAAGAAAACACAAAAATCAAAGTAATACATTTTTTGTATTTGAATCCATAACTTTTTAAGTTCATTGTTATATATTCACAATACAGAGGGAGAAAAGGGCCACCAAAAACCTTCCATTTCACACTAACATTGCTTAGCTGTAGCCCTGTATTGTGCATATAGATATATTTAACAACAAATGAATAAAGATTGCACACAGTGATTTGGTATTTTTATTACTGGCTGAGTGCAGGTTCTCCTCCAAGGTGTAGGTTCAAAAGTGAAACATGGTGCAGCTATTTAACTAAACATGTGATTAGTTAAACGTTCCCATTTCCTGAAAACATCAGACAGTACCAGTAAATCTAGATCTTGTTTCATTAACTACAATATTAGACTCTGAGCCTTAAGCACACTCTACCGTGTTTCCCCGAAAGTAAGACAGTGTCTTACTTTCTTTTTATCCCTAAAAGCCCCACTATGTCTTACTTTCGGGGTATGTCTTATATTGGGAAAAAATCCACACACACATACCAAACCACACATACACCAAACCACACATATATACTAATTCACACATATATACTAATCCACACACATACCAATCCACTCTCACTTAATGCTTTCCTACCTTTCCTTTCTTCTTTCAGCTTCTTTTCCTCTTCTTCTGTTCATCTGTCTTCTCTTCTTCCGGGTTCAGAGGGCAGCGGTGGGCGCGGCTTCAGTGCTGTGCGCCGGGATCTGACAACAGACCCCGGCGCACAGCAGCTGTTGCCGTGTGGATCGCAAGGGAGCAGTATCGGAGGTCTTTAACAGACCTCCGGCTCCCTTGAGTGAGCCGGAGGTCTGTTAAAGACCTCTGATACCGCTCCCTTGCGATCCGCACGATCGCATGGGAGCGGTATCGGAGGTCTTTGCCGGCACCCGGCACCCCTCCAGAGACGGACAGCAATGTCCGCCGCTGGAGGAGCAGGCGCCTCCAGCGGCGGACATTACTGTCCGTCTCTGGAGGGGTGCCGGGTGCCGGCAAATTGGCACCTCCGTGATGAGCGGCACCCGGTGCGGACCGCCCCCCCCGCCCCCCGCTAGGTACGCTACTGAGCTGCAGAGAATCTGCAGGCAAATCCCCCGTGTTTCCCCGAAAGTAAGACATATGTCTTACTTTCGGGGTACGGCTTATATTAGCCGACCCCTCTGAAACCCCCGATACGTCTTACAATCGGGGGTGTCTTACTATCGG
>VKOC01047044.1:0-22831 GCA_009364415.1 Spea multiplicata
TATATATATATATATACCGTTTCATTTCCTCATACAATGATCAGCGACGTGATATAAGTAACGGAAAGTACAGAATGTTACAGAACTGTGGAAGTGTGCGCCTCCGCAGGGTACTCCCACAGCAGGACACAGAAGGTTCCAAATAAAGTCAGTTTCATTTAACAGCTCTTAACAGCTTGTCAATGACCGGGAAATGATAGAAAAACATACATAGCAGGGTATACAATATATAAGTCGTATAACTCTTTACTCATAAACTCATTCATACGTGCTCTAGTGGGAATCCATCAGGTTGCATCCAGTCCAACCTGAAGACTTTCTCACACGGGCCTCTCCCTCAGGTTCAAATCTTAATTTTAAACGTGATTAGCCTCCATGGTCCAGCTGTGCAGCTCCTCCTGGGCACTGCAGACAGAATTTTACAGTCACGACTCCCTGCCCTTGTTTAGAGGCTTTAATCCCTTCTTGCCTTGTCCACCACAAGACCCCAATGCTGTTATAATGGTGTTTTCAAGTGAGGATTATATTGAATAAAAGTTATGGCTACCATAGCATCACAAAATCAAGTATGGCTTGGCATGCATCACTTCGTTCACAATGATTCCCGTCCTGTTTTGTGTGGATAGGCAAAAATAGGCATCAATGACCTTCACAAATGTCATCATGGACGTTTGTCTTTATAGCTGGGGAGTTGGCCTCTAGCCCAATTTATGGCTTAGCTTGGGCTTTTAAAGGGAGATATATATGAACTGAGATCACTCAAAGTTTTCCTGTTCGCAGGTTTTGGTCATTGCAAGTGTCTGTATGACTTTGCTTCCCTTGTGGGCACATCTGTCTGACTCATTCCAAGCCTGGGACCAAGGTATGATCAACCCAGGATCAACTGATAGAGTGTATACCCTATTCATGTTCTTGTAAGAACACGTTTAACTTGCAACTCAATTTACAGACATCAGGGGTCCTAGATTAAAATGGGCTTTATGAAGCATTTACTCATTGCCTGAATCCTTTCTGTGTTTTTTTAGGTGTTTTTATATATACCCTTTTTGTTGATCTTCTAAGGATGGGACTGGTTAGTATATAATAGGCACATAGTTTCCAAATGTGATTTAAACTGCTTTGTGACTAGGCTACTAACATGGGATTACTCCCAGAGGAAAGTTGCCAGTCAACCCTGTGGCAGTTAAGACTTGTGACCAGTTAGTTATTTTCTTATCTTGCCAGTGTTTTATTTTTTCCACTATTACTATTCCACTATTATTTTACAGTTACCTTTATGAAAATATAATGTTAAAAACATGAATATCGGTTTACCGTGTATTCTTATGGCAATACTCACCTATTATATAAAATACCAATGAACATGATTTTAGATAAGACGTTATATTCCATGCTACATATATGTCTATTTCTATGCATTGTTAACCGACGTCCCAATCCTACTTTTCTTTTTATATCTGTGATATTGTAACTTTTTATATTTTTCTAATAAAAAAACAAAAACAAAAAAACATGAATATCTGTGGGAGAATTTACACAAATGTGTATACAGATATCCACAAGCCTGTGTGACTCTGAAACCTGACAATGCCACTTTGAATTCCTCTATTTTTATAAATAATTTGAGCAATTAGCACAGCACCACATGGGCACAGATAGGAACCCCAATGTGAATAAAGGTTTTTGACTCAAATAATAGCCTTATTTATTTTAAAAACACCATAAATAAACTGAACGTTGTTTACCAGTGAAAGAAGAATTGTTGCCTTCATAGCTTTTAGAAAATATTTATTTTTTTAGATTTTTTTCTAATGTACAAAATTATCACAAATATGAACATTCATATACCAATTCCTCTTTTCACTTAAAAGGATGCAAAATTATTGTTTGGAACCAATTCTCAGCGTCTAAGAAAGCATGTCTTAAATCATGAAGTAAGCTAAAAATGCAGGTTCACTTTTATTACGCTTAGCAATTCTGGTAAATGAGGAAATCTTATTAAAAAATAGTATCATGTAAACAGAGCTGCCAATTTAGCTGTTAAAAACTGACAACTATTAATTCTAGATGAAGTGGCCCCATTGGAGGATCCAGAGGGGACAACAAGGCAATCCTCTTTCCCGAGATAAACAGAAACATGCTTCAGAGGTAGGGATAAAGAGGCAAGTTGCAACATCCGGACTTATCTCTTTATCTCCCTATCTTCCAGGAGTAGGCTCTGTCACAAGCCGCAACAAAGACAGGCAAAGGTTTTAATGTACATCCCATTTTTGCATTGTGCCTACTGTAAAGTGTGGTAGAGGTGTGAGAATGCTGTAAGGTTGTTTTTCAGGGTTTGCGCTGGGCCCGGTAGTTCCAGTGACGGGTAATGTTAATGTCGCAGCATTCAAAGACATATTAGAAAATGTTATGTAGTGTTGGCAACAGTAGATCAATCAAACAACCAGAAGTACAGTGGAAGGAGCAAATACTGTAGTCAAAACACAAGTCAAGGTCATGTTAAGTGTGATCAAAGCCAATGCATAGTAGAAGGGATAGATCGAAAGTCATAGTTAAGGAATAGCACATAATTAAGTCTAAACACAAACTGTCAGGAATCTGCACACCCAGAGTCAAAATGAGCTCCTTGCATGGGTGAGGTGTAAGGCAAGATAGTATTCCTAACTAGAGATCATGTGACAGCTGGCAAAGAAATAGTAAGTAGCTGCATAAATGAAGCATGCGTGTGTGTGTGTCAGCAAACGCACCAGAGGAAAGAAACATGGACACTAATACTTAGGAGAAGATCTGCTAACTGTGGAAGATGACTTAGATCAGGTCTGAGTAGCTGTGCCAGGTAAGTGTGACAGTGGCAGCAGTTTGGGGAAGAAAATGCATGTTGCAGGATGATTATGCACAAAGCAAGGTCCATAAAGATACTGACAAGTTTAGTGTGGAGGAACTTTAGTGGCCTGCACATAACCCTGACCTTAACCCCACTGAACACTTTTGGGGTGAATTGAAATTTGATTGTGAGCCAGACCTTCTCTTCCAACATCAGTGCCTGATCTCACAAATACTCTTTTGGCTGAATGGACATACATTTCCACAGACATACCCTAAACCTTCACAGAGCCAAAGCTGAGTGGCAACGGAGAGAGCAACTCCATATTAACACCCATGATTTTGGAATGGGATTTTCAAGAAGCTTATATAGGTGTGATGATCCGGTGTCAACATACTTTGGGTCACATGTTGTAAGTGCTGAGTCTTTAGAGTGACCCTCCTCCTTTAGAAGCACCAAATTGGTTCCACTAAACCCAGTTCCAGTTTGTCAAGCTCCTCTTCTCCCACTGGAGCTACTCCTTCTTTAATCAGTATCTTTTTGATAAGAATTTAATAAGTCATAGATGATCATGCTGCTCCACTGACCAGCCCACAAACCATAAACTACACAACATACCTCATTTACACATTGTACTCCGTATGAAACATGTATAGATTGTAAGCTTGTTTTACCGGGGGCCTCATCACCTTCTGTTTCCAAACTGTTATGTGATCCACTGCTTGTTTTGTCTTATTGTATAGAACTGCGGGATATGATGGCATTGACTAAATTTAAAAAAACCCAATTTGAGACAGGGCTATAAACAGGCATTCACAATACAAGATCAATACTATGATAATGATCTGGAAGTGTTGGGTAATACTTTTATGAAGTTTATGCTACCAACTTTAAACTGGTATGGCATGACTGCAGGAATTTAATCGTAAGATGAAAATTTATTAAGGCATGAAAATTGTTAATACACCTCATCTCTTTGTTTCACAGCTGTCAAAGCTTTGTAAAGGTTATTACCTGACATTTCCAAGAAGCCTGAAATGAAATAGTTCCAAAGGTCTACACAATCATACTGTAATAAAAGAAAAATTCAGTGCTGCCATCTAACATACACTATATGAACAAAAGTATTGGGACACCTGACCATTAGACCAACAGAGACTTGTAATTGCCCCCCCTGCAGCTATAACAGCTTCCATACTTCTGGGAAGACTTTCCACAAGATTTGGAAGTGTTTCTCTGAGAATTGTGAGGTCAGGCACTGATGTTAGACGAGAAGGCCTGGCGTACAATCTCCATTCCAGTTCACCCCACAGGTGTTTGATGGGGTTGAGATCAGGGCTTTGTGCGAGCCAGTCAGGTTCTTCCACACCAGACTCATCCAACAATGTCCTTATGGACCTTGCTTTGTGCACTGGATCACAGTCGTACTGGAATAGAAAAGACAAAATCAGGATAAGCCTAGTAAATGAAACCAGTACACAGTGAAAAGAGAGTCAGACGAGAGAAAGGGGAGAAGTGAAAATGGAGAAGAGGACAACTGCTTTAGACAAATAGCAAATATACACATAACATAACATAACACAAAACTTGCTCTTGGTTTTAGTGCTCTAGACTGTGTCAGACTGATAGTAGACCTGGAAAATGGTAACTACATTTATGCAGAGCCAGAGGGAACTAAGAATTCATCACTAGCTGTAAATGTACTTTTCTTTGGCAACCAATACTGTTGATTATAAAGAGCAAACCGGTGTAAATTCTTAAAAGCGGTTCTGTCACAGTTGTAGCTAGTAACATACTCCAATTAGTGCAAACATTTCATTGGCTGCTGAGGTGATAGCCTTCTAAACATTTAAAACTTTGTATCATAACAACTCTTTATAAATGATTTTTTCATACTCACAGCAGGTGCTGAAGATTTGTAATCATGGTACAATGTATTGTGCATATCATACAATCTACCATTTTCACATATAACCAAAACAGGATATATGAACCCAATTCTGAAGTTTAGGTACAGCAGGAAATTTAAATTTTTGAAAAACAATTTATATGTTTCCTAGCTTAATAGCCTCTGTGTCCTCTGTTTCAATCATTGTCCCTGTGAGGAAGAACTTTATTATCCAATGTCTCTAAAATAAAGCCATACGCTGTTGCATGTCTGATGTATGGGGCACCTAATGTTTTTAGGTGTGAAAGTGCTACAGAAATGGACTTATACAGAGGAGTATGGTTTCAATGGGTATGAAAAAGCCAAGAATGAATTTGAAATAAACATTAGGTGTACCTGAATGTGAGCTGTTTATCATTTTTCCAGAAAGCAATGAAAGAATCTATAACATGTTTGCGTCAACTTGTACTATTTGTATTGGTTGGCTTCCAGTAGATGATTGTGTTAAACATTCAAACACATTCATATTCTAAACCATTAATAACAATTAAGCTTACAGTTTACAGTATATGAGTTATGGTGTTGGCCTGTTTGAAACATAGTACAAAATCATGTTATTTTATTTAATTAGTAATTATGTGTATAGGAGAAGAAAGTAAGGGTCACTTTTATCGCAGTTCTACAAGGTCACAATTAAGTGTTTTATTCCTTTGAGCCAAAATTAACCCTTGCCCTACTAAGCAGTAGTTTTACACTAATCAGACCCATGAATTTATAATTAATAATGTTATATTGAAAAGGCAAACATTTGGTATATATGATCAAAAATGTCACTAACAAAGATAAACATGTATTACAGTTGAATTTAGTAATTTTAATGATCCTGGGATCTTACTGACACGGGGTCCTATTGAACTTTACAATAAGTCGAGGAAAAAAACCTTTCCATTTTTATTAGTACCGTAAAGAAACAATGTTCTTTTACACAGATACACTCAATTACTCCTGATACACTCTGTGAAAGTCAGAAGAGTCCTCTGATATATAACAAGTTCAAAAGCTATATAAATTATCCATGTGTGAGCTGAGTTGTATGACAAGGAGGCTAAGGTCCCAAGAGCACATATTTTTTTAAATGTCAGAGTAAAAATCAAAATGATTTTTGTATATATGAAGGAGTTTGACTGTGATGTGCCAGCTTTTTCATAGTAATAGTAAAATCTTTTGATTTTTTTTTTTGAACTTGCACGGTACACATAGATTGCTCATAAGAGAGGCATAATGGTGATATTTTTCTATGAGTCCTGAGAAGCACATCTGCTCTTTTGATAATAACTTTTAATCGATTGCTTGTAAAACATTTACTCCATAGCACTGTCTAATGGATATACAGGACTTCAACAAATAATCAACAAGCTGCGGTTTTGTGTAAACCACATATTTCAGCATATTTCTGTTTAAAAGACTGATCACAAACACCATGGTGTGGTAAGAATTCATGGCTCTATTTATCAAATTACTGGTCTCCTTTAGGACTTTCCAGGTTTTACTGGTCCCATAGAGCACACCTCCAGGCACACCTAACAGTCCAGGATTTAGGTATTACTCAGGTGTGTCGAAGGTGTTGCAAAAATAAACATTAGACACACCTGAGTAATACCTAAATATTGGACTGTTAGGTATGCCTTGAGTTGAGACTTGAGGAGCACTGCCATAGACAGTGAAGCAAGTGATGCTTTAAGACCAGTGGCCTGTTTTATTCAAATAGAAATCCTAATCCTGAAAGGGCATCTGACTGGCTCAGTAGCATTTTAAATCATGAAAACTATAATGGCAAGCCATATCTCCCTAGGTCACAGTTTGTTTTGCTACAGCTCAATTAATTGTGTGTTTTGACATCCAACATTTGTTACATGTTGTCACACTTGCAAAAATACTCAAATTCAAAAAACAAAAATATTTCCATTGGCATCATGTTGAAACACTTGGATTTTACCAGGACGTTACTAGATGCAATCAGAATCATGTACCCTAGTGTGAGATGTGAGACACAACTTTTCAGTAAGATCACCGCTGCCTGAGAAGGATGCAGGTGGTCCACCCACTCAGGAAACTGAAACACAATCTCATCCGCACATAGTACCACAAATAAAACCACAGAGTAGGCTACCGTTATAAACCAGTTATAAGCCAATAAAACTGTTAACAAAGAAGCTCATAAGATGGATCAGAAAAAACAAATCAGAACATGAAAAAATCCTAAAACCCTAAAGCACAGGTCCAGATGTACTATTATAACGGAGCACCAGTTGTTGTATTGTTCCATTTCACACGAGTATTGGTCTTCTTTCTCCCCATTGCTTCTGAATAACCCACTCCTAAAACGAAACAGAATAAGTTAATTCCTCCTGTGTAACCATGGCTTTCACTGAGAAAGGAAGTCTTCTGAGATGGTGTAAATGAAGGCTTCTTTAGGTACTAAGTCCCACAACCGTTATACCATACAGCACTGTGGTAGCTAAATTCTGAATACATAGAAATGTCTTTTAGCACCATTCGTCTCTCTAGTTATTAAATAACTTCCCTTGTGTTTTGGTGGCTTACAATCATGATCACATCAGATAAAGGCTGCTACCGTGATTTTGCATTCATCCTGAGGCTCCTGATGCTTTACATTATCCATCCGTGTGCAATACAAATAGAAATTCGCTCAAAGCTGAAGAACCAAAGAATGATAATTTCCCTGTGCATTGGTTATTGGGCTAAATCTTATAAATTTCACATTTTCCACTTTAAATTCACTTTGTTCAGGTGGTGATGCTTTCATTGCATTAGTTATTAGTTCCAGAAATAAACTTGTCTAATAAACATGAAGGTGAGTTGTTTGTTTCCCTGGTGGCTTTTAAATCAAGGCTTTTAAGTCAAGTAAGCTATTTGATTATTTCATTAACATTTTATAAGTTCATGAGTGTTGATCTGAGTCAGTGTTCTAGAGAATGCATACATGAATATATAGCATTCTTCAGCAGGTACCAGTGAGGTGATGGTTTAATGTGTGAAATATTTCAACTAGTTTCTCTTCATTTCTTTAGCACCTTCCTAAGCATTTATCCTGCTGTTGGTGAACATGAGTAACTTTTGGTTGTGTCATTTTCTAGTAGTACAAAATATTATCACATACAATGCAGACTCCACTAGTGCAGAAGCATACACAGTCCATAAATATTTTAAATGTTTAAACTTTTTTTCTTAGCATCATAACTTGATTTTGTTAGGAACTGGGGCTCCTTATTGAATAAACATTAAAAAAAATAGACACATCGATAGGCAAATAAAAAAAAGTTAACAATAATATTTAATATTCATTTTCTTAAATCACTCTTAGACTATAAAAAACATTACCCTATTTCAAAATAGAATCACTAGAGAATGTAATCTACATAGGATATACATATATACTATATATATATATATATATATATAATATATATATTATACAGTATATAAATGTTATACCGCTATATATATATATAGTTTATGGAGGGAAGGTATTTAGGAACAAGGATCCCCCATAATCTCTCCATCCCCTCATCTGTTATGATGTATACCCCAGGCTGCAGAAACTGTGGGTCAGAATGGTGTTTGATTCCCTGAAAGCAGGGCAGGCAGAACACAGCAATACAACATAACTAAACAGTGTTTGAAAAAGATTGGTTTAACCTGGGATAATTTGATGGCTTATTAGCCTGTAGTAAAGGATACTATATGTAAAGTTAGTGCTCAGCACAGAGCCAAGTTTTTGTTTGTAGATTTTTTTTTGTAATTATTTTGTATTGGTTTTTTTTTATAATATTCTTTTTGTAAAACACTTTCTGCTGATTTTGACTTACAAAACAACCTGCACAACTGTGGACTGTGCGTTTTTAATGTAAATAGCAAGCTGTGTTCTGGACAGTATTATCTATGTTCATTGTTCCAGAAAATCTTTTATGTTCAATATTCTGGACTATCACAAATGACCTCCTTTTGAAAGACTTTTTTTTTCTTGTTTTGAATCATGTATAATTCAATAAGCCCAAATCTGAAATATGTTATCATTGTAGACAACATTAATAACATTCACCTTTCATAATAATTGCCATTTTGTGCTGCATTCACCTAGCACCTTGTTATTCCTCTTATTATTAGCAATCATGGTTTAATCTATTTACAACAACAAATTAAAATATTGTTGACACACAGAATGAGCAATCATTAGAAATATTTTGTGCTACAAACATATACAATATAATCATATCAGTGGCTTGTATACCAGTCTTAGTGTCTTGCAGTCTAAAGCTGATTACTTTAACTTCTACTTTGATTTACTATAATCTGAATTTTCAGTTGGTGCTTTTATTACTAGTACATTAAATTAGAAATTCCTTCCATCATTTTCCACAACGCTGTACTATAGCATACGTTTCAGGGTCCCTAAGTTTCCTCGAAGCACAAGTTGGCCATTTGAAACTGGCATTATACCATCTGCCTCAATGACTTCTGTAACTATTTATTACCAAGTATGATTACGGCATATGTTATTACATTATTATTGCATTATACGTTATGGATTATTGAAGTGCAACATTGCACCTTGCATAAATCAGTATCACACTTACACATGCACAATGTCATGTTCTGAGATGCAGCCATAGAAATCGAAACAGGAATACATACTGCATATTGGGAAAAGGAACCTTCAACATAGCTTTCTGTGTTACTCTACTCTGTGTTACTTTCTGTTATGTGACATTACTTGTTACTTATTAAGCATTATAATTGTTCAATTTTATTGAGACAGGCGCCCACAACGCATTCCTAGACTAATAATTAATATAGGTTCATTCTGCATGTCCATCAACAAATACTTTGAAATCTTGTAATTTCCAGTTTCCATTTAAGTTTTTGACCTGTAGTTGTACAAAGATTAAATGAGACATTCATGAATAAAATACATACAGGTTACAATTTGCTAAAAATCCCCTGAGGTTTACAAGTTCTAGCTACATTCCAGGTCAGTGCTTACATGTACTGGCAGTTAATATTTTCATTTGTCATGAATATAATTGGATTTTGTTTCCTTTTCTTGAACCACAAAACCAGCGTTACACATGAATTCTCTAAATACATTTGTCAAATAAGACATTTCTGATGAAAATCATAACATGCTCACTCCATCAATCATCACTGGGGAATTTTAATTCCACAATATAAATGTAACTGGATTTTCTGTCAGTTTTAAGGAAGCAGAGATTTCCTTTCCTTGTATTCACCCTAATGGAGGCTGCTTAAATCAATTAACTATAATCAGCAATTAACCAGCAGGGGTACAATAAGTTAATGGGGAGAAATAATAATGCAGATCTTCAGACAATGAACGTAAGGGGCTTTTCCCCATAGTATACATATAAGATGGGGTTTTTTTATAGGTACTGCATATTTTGCTAATTCGAATACATAAACACTATTACGTAGGCCTATTAGTTTATGGACATATAAAACATAGTATGCTTTAGTATCAGTGACTGTAAGTTGTTAGTTTTCCAGAAATTAAATATATTTTTACAGTCTCTGCAACATTAATAGCAGATTTCCTTGTGTACCAGTGTGTAGTGCAATGGATGCGATTCAAGTATACTCATTTTTTTAGAGTGTCAGTCTAGGGTAAGTGGCACCTGAGAGAGAATGTGTTTATGTACAGTTCCTTCAATGAAAGGGTGTTACAAGCTTGCATGTTGTGTATGTGTGTGTGTGTGTGTGAAGGAAATCTGAAGAAACACTGTACAGAGGTGCCACTAACCCTAAGCATACCCGTAGGGGGGAGATGTTGTTAATAAACATGAATGCTAACTTGATTTAATAGATATAAAACAAGCCTCTCCTGGAACATGCAAGATTCTGCTTCAGGCATAGAATCTAAGGAAGTTTTATTTGTTTCATTCTGTGTTGCAGTTAACTTAAACATAAAGCGAGTTGCTTTCAGAGAATGCTTCCACACCCTAAGGATAACAATTTTAGTGGAAAGATACATACTGTCAACACTTTGTTAACTGGGTCACAGGTGGAATAAAAACCCTTTTATGCATAATTTAAAAGACAAAAGAACAGCCATGCTTAAAAAATACAGTTATTATGCAACTGAATGTTCATATCTGAATATTTAGATGCCTGCAAACCATGCTTTGTGGATAGCAAGGGTGGATAGCAAGTTTAAAAGTTTAAATTTTCTATTATAAAAAAGCAGCTTAGGTCACCAAACTATCTTTAATCTTGAGAGGCATGAAAATTGATGGACTTTTACTTGGGAAGGAGGACTGGACCAAAGTGATATTACTGTCACGCATTGGAGACCTGCTACTGGTAGCCAAACTGCAGCTAGCCAGAGCGAGATCTCGGTGCAGTAGACACCTTCCAGACAGCCCCCAAACAGCTTGTCTATATATTTTTTTGTTAGAAAATAGCTTTTTAGCATCCCCAAAAAGTTTGTCTGTGCCATCTTTGTCTCAGAACAGCTTGTCACTGCCCCCTGTCACTGAAGTTTCCGTGCCCTGTGTTCCTGGAGGGACCTCAAGGCCAGCCTCTGTCTTATAAACTATGGGCCCTAGCCTTGGAAGGGGTTTTATTTTTGGGGAGGTTGGTACAGGGGGTCCATACAGAGTGCCACGTTTCCCCAATTACCAGAGACTTTAAAAACTGGAGCTTGGACACAAAATTTGCGCCTTATGGAGGACTATGTATGTTTAGATGTTACCATTGTATGTGAATTACTCCCTTGTACTGTTTTAAATACCAGTGTGTTTCCCATAAAACGAAGTTCATGATTTTACCCTCAAGCATTTCGTCTTGGCTGATGTTTCTTGAGGGGAAGGTGGTAGCGTGGCCGATAATAAATGTGAGGTTCAGAGGTCAGAGTAGTGGATGAAGCCAGCTTTAATGGATATACTCATTTAGGGTACCAAGATCTCTTACACCCCTAAACATCATATTCTTCTATGCCCTCTTTGTCCCTAAAGGGTTTCTCAGGAGTGGTGAGAGGCCCATTTGCCGACCCAGGCCGAATGGTGGCCCCCATACCTCGTCATGAGGCAAGGGTCAGCTAGATGGTCCTATTATTATAATAACTTACAAATTATTTAGCATAGACCAGGCATGTCCAAAGTCCGGCCCGAGGTCCAATTGCGGCCCGCGTTCCGGACTGATAAGCCCCCCAGATAAGTTGCCCAAATATAGATCTGTTTTTTTATATTAAAGGCAGGGTGATTTAACACCGGTTTAGATTTGTCATCCAAGTCACAAAATGAAAAGTATGCCGTTTTCAATAAATTTTGCATAAAATAGTTAATTTGCATTTAATTTTAATGGTTCAAAGAATGTCAGGCACAGTGGTCGGCCCTCGCACATGTTCACTAGGTCCGTCTAGTTTTCATTTCTGCATGTCACTTGTGAAGCTGTGCTTGTAATTTTATTGCAGTTACCTGCCTGCTGTCCTGTTTGGTTGACTAAACTTTTCACCTATTTTCACCTGTATTTTCACCTATTTTCACCTGCAGCCACTGTGTACTGAAAACCTACACATGTTACCTGTTTATTAGGCTGTTTAACCCTGCCTCTGCCCTGTTTTCCTTGCTCAGTGATACTTTGCCTGCTGAGCATGCCTTGTGGCCTGTTATATTGGATCTCATTTCTTGCCTGTTTACCAAACTAAACTAAATTGGTGCTGCCTGCCCCTGAATCTGGACCATCTGACTATTCTGGTTTATCCTACTGTACTATGCCTTTGAACATGGCTCTCTCCCTACTGACACCATTTGTGTGATTTGTAGCCTGCAAGAGTGTGTCTTGTAAGGGTGTGCATTCCCTGCAACCGAACTTCACTATTAGACTCCTTGTGTCCTTGTGTGGGGCCCTGAAAGCAGATCATCACTGAACAAGTTTATCTACCCCCTGGTTTTGTGACTGCTGCCCCCTCTGGAGCTGCTACCATAGGCCTCATCATTCTAGGCCAGAATACATTTCTGATTGTAGACCATTTACCTACATGGTCTACATGTAGGAAGAAGACAGTCCTTTAACTCAGTCTCTTTATTTCACGTAAGAAGGAGGCAACAGCCTGCCAACTGAATAGCAATATATTAAATTACACAGTTGCGCTATTTGAACAAATGTATGGGGACACTTCTAATTTTGAGCTTAGGTGTTTCAGGGACACCCATTCCTAACAGATGTATAAAATCAAGCACGCAGGCACGCTATCTCCATACACAAACACTGGCAAAAGAATGGGTCGTTGCACAGTGACTATAAATGTGGCATTATAAAATGATGCCACCTTTGCTAAAAGTCAGTTCGTGGCATTTCTGCCCTAGATCTGCCCTGGTCTCTTTCCCGCGATGTCAGCAGGAACGCCAGCTGACATCAGCAGAACTGCCCCTGATGTCAGCGGGACCACCCACCGATGTCAGTGGGCAGTCTTGGCCGCTTCCCAAAAGGGAAGGCTCTTGGTAGCCGGAGCTCAGAAGTTCCCAGGTATGCCTATCATGTACTGCTTGTGGTTTCCAAGAGTTGGATTTACATTTTACCTATGGAAATCTATGTATTTCTTCAGGACTACTTAGTTTTCTTAGATAGTTGGTGCAAGATAAACTACAACTCATCGCATGGTATAATGGTACAAATACCAAAATTGTATTTACACATACACACTCACTCATAAGACACTTTACTCTCTCCCTCCTCATTCACTCACACTTTACTCTCTCACACCCCACACCCTTACGTTGCTTGGAGCCTTTCCTTTAAGCTGTTCCAAGAGGACATCTCCTAAGCAGCAACAAGTGGTGGAGTGGAGTGTAACAGGGCATGAAAACGGGCAAATGCATTGCTGAAAATAAACTGACATTGTTATTATTATTAATATTGATATAGGCATTATATTTAAGCAAGATACTTAATTTGGAGCTGGAGTGTTTCTTTAAATAAAAAGGCAGAAAAGCTATAGGGAAACCCTTGGTATTTTTAACTTTGTTTTTATTTATGTTAAGGTGTTGCCTGGCAAATGTAGCAGAGAATATGTTACTGTAGTTGTTTAAACCTACCCTTAACAACTATTGCTTTTAAGTGGCATATTAATGTTTAGTAATTAATTTTGCTCGCTGCTAATAGCACTTAACTGAAAATAAATCAAAAGCCAAGGAAGCAAATTATAGTAGATATGTAATAAAGTACTTTTCATGAATTATAGCAAGAATAACAACTATATAATAATATCTTTGTCTTGTGACTAAGTTAGGTACATAATTTGTGTGGAATATAGCACTGAAGGAAATAAAAGCCCTTTTTACAATTTAGTTAGTGTATATATGTTAAATTACTATAATTAAAATCAAATACCTATCTACTCCAGGAATTATGACCTTTGCTTTATTTTATCCACTCTTAGCCAACAGTGAGGTCTCTGACGTTTAATCTGACATGTATTAAACACACCCAGTAAATGTGGCTTTTTACTAGCACAGAAATAGGGCAAAGGCTAATGGGAGTTGGACGACCTGGATGTTTGTTTCGTCAACTAACATTATATCATTATCAGCTATATGCACAAAACAATATCAGGAAGGAATTATGTTGGTATTCCCCGTAAATTCAACCTCAAAATAGCTTCTACTATTGTTAGATTCCTAGGAGGTTTACCTTAAAATGAGCAAATTAAATAGTTTGCAGTGGTGTTGCTGGTGTCTGTGCACTAAAAAAGGCAGATTAAGATGTTTGAAATAACCCAAACTGATTTTCCAACTCACTTCTCTCTGTTATAGATTGAATCTATGGAGTGTATGCAGATTCTGAATCTCTCTATTACAATGAGGGAGAATATGAAATTAACAATATTATGAAATTTGACAGCATACAAACTTTGGCTGCTTGCAGGTAGTCCGTGTAATATAATCAAAGCAATCTTCATACAAAGTGCAAACCACAAGTAATTTTATTTAACCCATAGACAGGACACAAATTGGGGGCGGTAGGAAGATACAAAAATGCCATTCAAGCTGCTGAACAGATTTTAATCCAATGGCACACGATAAAGAGTTGTTCCGTTGTTTTTGTATCTTCCTGCCTCTGCTTCTCCCCACAATTTGTGTCCTGTCTACGGGTTAAAACAAGATTTTCTTACCCAAACTATTCGCGGGCAGCCAAACATTCAGACTTGAAATAACTATTTGCGTGGAGGAGACGCCAGCTGCCGTTCTAGTCAAACATACATATACATACCGATTATAGAAGAACATATACAGTATACAAATTTACGTGACGCATGTTAAACATACTTGTATAGAAAAAGAAGAAAGTCCTGGCCTTGGGTAAATCACCCTTTGATAATGTGACATCAGAAACCTGCATGGAACATCTACTGGTAGCAAACACGACATGGTCAGTTCATGAGACATAAGCTTGCAGCATTCGGTAATTATTAAATCAGGAATTTGAAGACATGACCTGACATTACAATTGTAATCACAAAGTATTGGAACTAACACCAATGCCAGGGGCGTGCTAAGGTGTGTGCAGTGCACCCGTTATGTCTGTTGCTAGTGTATGGCATTAGCATGAGTGTATGTTGCTGTGTGTGCATTACTGTGGAGTATAAAAGTGTCAAGGATGGGCTTATGGTTAGTGGCATGGAGAACGATAGAGTATGTGTAAATGTATGGTGTTAGAATGATTTTATGCTATGGGATGGGTTATTTGTGTCCTATTTATGAGGTAGCACCAAAGTGACACTAACCATAGACTTACCCCTGACCAATGCATTTAAATATATAATCAATATAGTTTAAACTCCCTTGGTGCCCCCTAGCACAAAAAACTTATGATTAACATATAGAAACACTCAGAGCACTCAATTATAAAATAGCGTGAATTAATTATATAGTATATACAATTACAAATATATATTTAATCATTGTTGTACATATGACCAAGCGTCATAGGAATATGTGAATTTGTATGCACATAAGCTTACAGCACATTGATTTACACAAATTGAAGTAACAAAAAATAAGCAAAAACACCACCTTGAGATGAGTGGGTATGTATGGAGAGCTGGAATACCTCCCGATGATTCACCTAATAGTTTTTATTAAGGGAGTATCTGGGCAATGGAGTACTTGCTTCTCTTGAATACCTGAAAAGAAGAAACCCCTTTCCTGCACTGATCTCCTTCCTGGTGGCTGCTGTTCTTTGATGCGATGATGTCAAATGATATCTAATGTCACTGCATCACAATTTCTGATGCCATAGTAACCAAAAATTACATACCCAAAATATAACAAACAAAATATAGACCTACAGAAACTGAAAATAAATGTCGTACAGTATACAACAAAATAATACTCAGAATGGGGTTGATTGTATTCTTTTTCATACATCAGTACCATCAAATAAAATGTTCTTCCAGGTATCGCCTCCAGAGGTAGATGCCTGTAAGAATAGTACTTTAAATATTATTATTTCCACTTTTACATACATTTCCCATTACTGAAATTAAGACCAAGAAACCAAATCCATGATAAAATTAAAAACCCTATGGCCTGGTAATGAGAATAAAAAAGATGAAATTGATACCAAGCTTTCATGACAAACTGTGAGTTTACATACATGGATTTCTAGGAAACCTGGTGATTTTTTTTCCAATAATGGATAAATCTATATTGGTATATAATTTATAATATAATTATGTTATATTTAATATAATTCATTAAGGAATCTAGCTGCTCCTCATAATATAAATAATAACTAGACATTAGGGACCCGGGAAAGAGCAACAGCTTTGCACCTGCAGACAGAGACGTATTAAGTGAGGTTTTAGATAACAAAAAAATGAAAGTAAAACAAGCAAAGAGAGAACATTTTGTTTATCTGCAACCAAGCACTGGCACAGACAAAAATGCAAACATGTAAATTAACACAGAACATAATTCTGGTGGATAAGTTTGTGATTATTCCACATATTTTACTCGATTTGTCAAATTACCCTTTAAAATTGATCTTCATAGCCACCAATTTTTCATGCTATGGACCTATCTGGAGTGAACTCTTTTAGATATCTATATAAAACAATATATATATAGACTGTAGACCATGTCGATATTCAGTGGGTGTTCCACTGTGGAGTAACAAGGAAAGGTTTTGTGGATTGGAATGACAATCTGCTAGTCTTAAGAACTGGTTTAAGAACAGCTCATCTAGACTGACCTCTATTTATAACAGTTTTATGCTACTTTGGCTGCTAAAGGTGTAGCATATTGGTTAAATATGACGGGATGTGGAAAAAGTTTGGGATTTGTTATTGCTATTGCTATGTGATGCATAGTTTGTCCCGCATAGGTATCTGTTAGTAGCTTTACTTGTGCTGAAAATATATTGTAATGGTAATGTGATAGTCCCTAGCTGTTGTTGCTGGGTTTCAATGGTTTCAATATGGAGATTTACACAAAGGATAACTATTTAAATTAGGGTGGGAAACACATTAACCATAAAGTAGCTTATTTCTCGAGGGGAAAGGCGACCAATAACAGAAACGCCTACTTTCTCCATGTTATGCTATCGGGAATGGTAACAAATTGGAGAAGAGCCTGTCTATGTCTATGTTATTCAATGGGGATTGCCACAGCCAGCCTGGTTCAATCTTTACTATACCCTGAGATGCATGTTCCACACTGGGCCCCTACACTCCCCTACCCATCACAATTGGGAGCATAATAGTATAACAAACAATAACTCTGGGGTTTGTTTTTTGTATGTGACAAATTACTGTAGTTTTCTGTGAGAAAGTAGATGTGTGTTTAAGATTTACATGGCAATGTTCCCGCTTTTTTGTTTTTTCCCTCTCCTAGTTAGTGATGTATTCTGATCTAGGCTGATTATGCCTAGGGAAACTGGTCCATGGGAATGGTAGTCCATCTACCACAAATTCAGGGGGCAGATCAACTGGGGTGCTCTACTGCTTAGGAGTAGAGCAATGTCCAAGCTAAATACATTACCGATCTTAGGTATGAACTGTGAATATGAAATGTGACATACGGTATTTTTTTCTGATAATATGCAGCAGACATTCATTACATCCATTAAACCATAAAAATGCTTATATGTTTGACTTCCTATACACCAATAAGGAGCAAAATCAGTAATCCATGTACACAACTGTTCGCTAAATTAGACATAGCTCTGCAAGACTGGTCAGCAGGAAGCTTTTGACACAAATTAGTTTAACTGCTAGATTGTTCTTAACCTGTAACGGATCTTCTTGTATTCTACAATCCTATAATAAGATGTAACCAGGGTTGGGTTATTAATCAATAATATTAATATGGTACTTCATAGTTGTTTGCCGCCCAGAATAGGGTCAGGTGGGGTGCTGTAGAAGGAGAGATGGTTCAGACAGACACACATGCTCTGTGAGTTCTGCTTGGCTTTTTGCAGTTGCATTTAGCTTGGACACACAAGCGAATCCTGAGCTGGGGCGAATCTCCTAAGTGACATCTCTAAGTGAGGAGTTACAAGCAAAGAAGGAGAGTATATTCATTACTATTGCAAGGGGAGCACTGTGTTTGTTTGTGGAGTGTTCAGTGTAAAGTTTTGTTGAAAAAAGAAAAACAAAAAAAAAAGGGGTTAAGGGCTATTTCAGGTGTGTTGCTAATTAAGTAACCTTCTCTGTGAGTTCTGCTTGGCTTTTTGCAGTTGCATTTAGCTTGGACACACAAGCGAATCCTGAGCTGGGGCGAATCTCCTAAGTGACATCTCTAAGTGAGGAGTTACAAGCAAAGAAGGAGTTAAAAAGCAAAAAGGAGGGGAAAGTATACATCCTTGTTATTCCATATATATTTATATATCTTACATTAGTTGGCATGTTGGATAATGCCACTCAGTGCATGTCTTGCAAAATGTATGTGTTCTTGGAGCGAGCTCCTCAGGGGCCATACCGCTGTTGCAAGTGTGAGCAGGTTGCTTCTTTGGAATGTACTGTGATAGATCTAAAGAGGCAACTGGCAACACTGAGGGACATAGACAACATGGAGAGGAGCTTGCTGCTTACAGAGCAGGCATTGGCTGGGGCCAGTGCTGAGGGGGGTGGAGATGGGGAAGAAGAGGTCTCGAGGGCAGAGAGCTGGGTTAGTTGTGCAAGGGGCAGCAGGGGCCGGAGAGCTAGGGAGGTTTGTTCTGGGCTAGATCACCCCAACATGTTTGCCGGTTTGTGCGAAGATGCTGGGGAGACCAGCTCAGAGGAAGCATTTCTGGGGCAGGCTGACTCTCCTAGCAGCCAGGAGAGTAGCCTCTCCAGCATAGTGGGGAGCCAGAAGGCTAGGAAGGCTAGACAGGTGCTGGTGGTAGGGGATTCAATTATAAGGAAGGTTGATAGGGTAATCTGTCGCCAGGACCCCGAATGCCGAACAGTATGCTGTCTCCCGGGTGCTCGGGTTCGACATATTGTGGACCGGGTAGACAGATTGTTGGGAGGGGCTGGAGATGACCCAGCGGTCGTAGTACATGTTGGTACTAACGACATAGTTAGGGGCAGGTGGGGGGTCCTTAAAAATGAGTTTAGGGCACTAGGTCAGAAACTTAGGTAAAGGACCTCCAAGGTAATGTTCTCTGGAATATTACCAGTACCACGCGCTACTTCAGGGAGACAGCGGGAGCTTAGGGAGATCAATGCGTGGCTAAGAGCATGGTGTAAGAAAGAGGGATTTGGGTTTTTGGAGAACTGGGCAGACTTTGCAGTCGGCTACAGACTCTACAGCAGGGATGGACTGCACCTCAATGAGGAGGGGGCTGCAGTGCTAGGGGAGAGGATGGCTAGGGGAATTGCGGATCTTTTAAACTAGGTTCTGGGGGGGAGGATAAATATAGAAAAGAAGTGCTAGCTAGAGTAGACTCAGAAGGGGGTCTAGCTATGGGAAAAGGGGGTGAGAGCACTGGTGGGGTTAGCACAGACAATATGGTGTTGCATAGTACAAAACCTGCTGTCAAGAATTATTTGTCAACTGTTACATCAGAAATGGGTAGTAACCTTAAATGTCTTTTAGCAAATGCGAGAAGCTTGGCAAACAAAATGGGTGAGCTGGAAGTATTGGTAAGTAATGAACAATATGACTTGATCGGTATCACGGAAACTTGGTGGGATGATACATATGACTGGTCAGTAAACTTACAAGGATATTCACTTTTTAGAAGGGACAGAGCAAATAGAAAAGGGGGAGGGATTTGTTTATATGCAAACCCTAAACTTAAGCCCAGTATTAAGGAAGATGTGCATGATGACAGTAGTAATGTGGAGACGCTGTGGGTAGAGATTAACCTAGATAGTAAAAAAAGTCACACACTACTTGTGGGTGTATGCTACAAGCCACCCAACATTAGCAATGAGGGGGAAGATCAGCTGCTATTTCAAATTGAAAAGGCTGCATATAGAAATGAAGTTTTGATCATGGGAGATTTTAATTACCCAGATATAGATTGGAATAGTGGAACTTGTTCCACGACGGGCAGCAAGTTTCTGAACCTGCTTAATGACCAATTTATGTCCCAATTAGTAGAGACCCCAACCAGAATGGATGCCTGTCTAGATCTGGTAATAACTAACAATGAGGAACTTATCTCAAACATTATAGTAAGAGAACACTTGGGGAATAGTGACCATAACATGGTTTCATTTGAGATTAATTCCAAAAAGCAAATGGGTAACTGCTCTACCAAAACTCTTAATTTCAGAAGGGCAAACTTTGACAGGCTAAGGTCCACCATGGAATGTATAGACTGGGATGGATTGTTCTCTGGGTTAAACACAGAGGAGAAATGGAATACCTTTAAGCACATATTGCAAAGATATACATCCCAATATATACCTATGGGAAACAAATACAAAAGAAACAAATCAAAACCAATGTGGCTTACCTGGAAAGTAAAACAGGAAATAAGGAATAAACAATTGGCATTTAAGCATTATAAAAGCGAGGGGTCGGTAGTATCATTTATGGCATACAAAGATGCCAACAAAGCCTGCAAAAAGGAGATTAAAATGGCTAAACTAGAAAATGAGAAACTTATTGCCAAGGAAAGTAAAACCAATCCCAAGAAATTTTTCAAGTATGTGAATGGGAAAAAGTTAAAGGTAGAGAATGTCGGTACATTATTATCTGAAACTGGAAATTTGGTTAGTGAGGACAGAGAGAAAGCCGACATTTTAAATGCTTTTTTTTCTTCTGTTTATACCAAGGAAGAACCGATGACGGAGCCCCTGCTGGCTAATTTTAAGAAACCGTTGCAACAAACATGGGATTGGCTGACACAAGAAAGTGCTCAAGCAATTAAATACTGTTAAGGTAGACAAGGCCCCTGGACCGGATGGTATACACCCAAGGGTACTGAAGGAACTAAGCCTAATTCTGGCCCAGCCACTATTGCTAATCTTTAGGGATTCTTTCGGCTCGGGCGTAGTTCCATTAGATTGGCGCAAGGCAGATGTTGTGCCCATATTTAAAAAGGGATCAAAATCTCAACCGGGCAATTACAGGCCAGTAAGCTTAACATCGGTAGCGGGGAAATTATTTGAAGGGTTGCTAAAGGTATACATTCAAGATCATATCTTGATCCATAATCCAATTAGTAGAAGTCAACATGGATTTGTGAAAGACCGGTCTTGTCAAACCAACCTATTAACATTCTATGAAGAAGTTAGTAAAAATATAGACCTGGGGTTGGCTGTAGATGTGATTTATCTGGACTTTGCTAAGGCGTTTGATATGGTTCCGCATAAAAGGCTACTCTATAAATTAACAGAAATAGGCTTAGGGGCAAATGTCTGTATGTGGATCAGAAATTGGCTAAAAGATAGAATGCAGAGGGTTGTTGTGAATGGATGTTTCTCAGCCTATACGCAGGTATTAAGTGGCGTGCCTCAGGGGTCTGTCCTCGGTCCTCTTCTTTTTAATTTATTTATAAATGATCTCCCAAGCTGCATTAAGAGCCATGTCACAGTTTTTGCTGATGACACAAAATTAGGCCGGGTAATTCAGACTAATCTTGATGTTTTTTCATTGCAGGAAGATCTAGACAGAGTTGGGGACTGGGCGTGCAAGTGGCAGATGAGGTTCAATATAGAGAAATGCAATGTTATGCATTATGGTAAAAATAATAAAAATGCAACCTATTCTTTAAATGGAATATCCTTGGGCGAAACTACCAATGAGAAGGATTTAGGAATAACGGTTGACAACCGACTTGACAACAGTGCGCAATGCCAGCAAGCAGCTGCGAGGGCCAATAAGGTTTTGGCATGCATAAAAAGAGGTATTGATTCAAGGGAGGAGGATATCATCTTGCCTCTGTACAGGTCATTGGTAAGACCTCACCTTGAATATGCGGTACAATTCTGGGCACCGGTCCTTAAAAAGGACATTATGGAAATAGAAAAAGTGCAAAGGAGGGCTACGAAATTAATAAGGGGTTTGGGAGATACTAGTTATGAAGAGAGGCTAAAAAAGTTAAAATTATATACACTGGAGAAACGGCGTCTCAGAGGGGATATGATAACATTATATAAATACATGCAGGGCCAATATAAAGAGCTCTTCAGTGACCTGTTCATTAACAGAAATATACAAAGAACAAGAGGTCACCCTCTGAGACTGGAAGAGCGCAGATTTCATAGACGACAAAGGAAGGGATTCTTCACAGTGAGGACAATTAAGGTATGGAATTCACTTCCAAGGGAGGTAGTATTATCCAATACATTAGATACCTTCAAAAGGGGCCTCGATATTTTCTTAGAAAGGCACGATATACAGGGATACAAATAGAATAATATTAATATTTTAGAGCTTCTTGATCCAAGGAGAAATCTGATTGCCTCTTGGGGTCAGGAAGGAATTTTTTCCCCTGATGGCAGAATTCGAGGTAGCTTAATTGGGGGTTTTTTGCCTTCTTTTGGATCAAGAATAGAAAGGTTAGGTAGAAGGGTTGAACTTGATGGACTTAGGTCTTTTTTCAACCTTATGAACTATGTAACTATGTAACTATGTAAC
>VKOC01047045.1:0-13655 GCA_009364415.1 Spea multiplicata
AAGGAACCTGGGAAGTTCCGTTTGATCCATCATTTGTCGTTTCCGAAGGGTCATTCGGTTAATGATGGGATTGATCCGGACATTTGTGCTGTGTCCTATACCTCCTTTGATAGGGCGGTTCATTGGGTGCGATCGTTTGGCAAAGGGGCGCTGATGGCAAAAACCGATATTGAGTCGGCTTTTCGTTTACTCCCGGTTCATCCTGACTGTGTTCACCTTTTGGGATGTTCCTGGCAGGGTGGTATTTACGTTGACCGCTGTCTCCCCATGGGTTGCTCGATTTCTTGCGCATATTTTGAGACTTTCAGCACATTCTTGGAATGGGTGGTGAAGGAGGTGTCGGGTCTCCCCTCTATCATTCACTACTTGGATGATTTTCTCTGCGTGGGTCCTCCGGATTCTGTGCAGTGTTTGCTTTTGTTGCGTTCTGTTCAGCAGGTGGCTGGGGATTTTGGGGTGCCTCTGCCCCCTGATAAGACGGAGGGCCCTTGTACTGTTTTGAGTTTCCTTGGCATTGAGTTGGACTCCGATCTGATGTTGTGTCGGCTGCCGGAAGCCAAGATTGTGGAGTTACGCTTCTTGGTGGGGAGTTTTTTGGTCTTGGCCAAGGTTACTCTTCGCCAGGTTCAGTCTTTGTTGGGCAAGCTTAATTTTGCCTGTAGGGTCCTTCCTATGGGCAGGGTTTTTTCGCGACGGTTGTCATTGGCCACGGCCGGTGTTCGTGCTCCTCATCATTTTGTCCGGTTGACTCGTTGTTTGAAGGAGGACTTACGGGTGTGGGATTCGTTTTTGCGGGATTTCAATGGGAAATCTTTGTGGTTGGGATCCCCGGTGGCTAACAAGGACTTGGAGCTTTGGACCGATGCGTCCGGGGCTGTGGGTTTCGGGGCGTATTTTCGGGGTCATTGGTGTGTGGGGTCCTGGCCGGACGGCTGGGTGTCCTCCGGTCTCACTAGGAATCTGACCTTTTTGGAGCTCTTTCCTATTTTGGTGGCGGTGGAGGTCTGGGGGGACCTGTTGGCTAACCAGCAGGTCCGTTTTTGGTGTGATAATCTTTCTGTGGTTCAGGCGGTGAACTCCCTTACCTCCTCCTCTATTCCGGTGCTTCGGCTTTTGCGCCGCTTGGTTCTCCGTTGTTTGCGGCTTAACATGTGTTTCAGGGCTGTTCATGTTCCGGGGGTTGATAACAGTGTTGCCGATGCTCTTTCTCGTTTGCAGTGGGAACGATTTTTTCGGCTGGCTCCGAAGGCAGACGAGGTGGGCGTCCAGTTTCCCTCGTGGATGTGGCGGCTGGGAGAGCCGGAGCTGGACAGCTCTTGTTGAGGGCGCTGGTTCCTTCTACTCGGGACTTCTATGATAAGGTCTGGGTTGACTGGGGGGAATTTTATAGTTTGGCGGGTTCTCCTGCGGGTCCCGAGGCCAAGGGTGAGGTTTTGTTGTGGTTCATTGGGCATCTGTTTACTTCGGGTGTTTCTGTCTCCGGTTTGGACCGCAGGATGGCGGCTTTAGCCTTTCATTTTAAGGCGTCGGGGGAGCAGGATCTTACCAAGGGTTTTTTGGTGCGTCAGGCGTTGCGGGGTTTTCGCCGTGGGGCTCGGGTTCGGGACTCTCGCCGGCCTATCTCATATGTTCATTTGCTTGACTTGGTCAGGGTTTCTGAGTCCGTTTGTCGGTCGGGGGAAGAATTCTCTTTGTTCCGCTTTGCCTTTTCGCTGGCCTTCTTTGGGGCTTTCCGGGTGGGTGAGCTCGTTAGTCCCAATCGGAAGACCCATGGTGGTCTGCAGTTTTCGGACCTGTCGTTGGGTGAGGGTGTAGTTCGGGTTAGGATTGGTCGTTCCAAGACGGACCAGTCGGGGAGGGGCCGTTTTGTCGTCCTTCAGGCTATTCCGGGTAGCCCTGTGTGTCCTGTTTCGGCGGCTCGAGCATTTTTGGGGATCCGCCCTGACGTCGAGGGTTCGCTCTTGGTTCATGCCGATGGTTCCCCTCTGTCTCGGTACCAGTTTACGGCGGTGTTTCGTCGCTGTTTGGAGGGTGTCGGCCTTTCTGTTCGGGACTATGGTACCCATTCTTTTCGCATTGGGGCTGCTACTGAGGCGGCTCGGTGGGGTCTTCAGCAGGACGTCATTATGAGGATTGGGCGGTGGGAGTCGTCTAGGTTTCGGTCTTATGTTCGCCCTCATTTGTTGTGATTTCTGCTGTTGTTTTCCGGCTCTTACGTGTTTTGTTTTCTTTTAGGTTCGGGACGGTTTCTCGTGTGGATCCTGGGGCACTCGTTTGTTTATTGGGCGGCGCGGAGAGCTGCTGTTCGTCCCGCGGGTAAACAGCTCGGTTTCGACCCGTCTCAGGTGGTGGTCCGATGGCTTGGTTTCCGTGGGCTGCGTTGGGACCGGGTGTCCAGGGAGCTGTCGCGCCATGTTGCGATACATGGGGTGCCCCGGATTCTGCTGCTGCATGTTGGGGGGAATGATTTGGGGCAGGTTCCGATCAGGTCCCTTATCTCCTCCATGAAGGCTGATTTTCAGCAGTTTTGGGCTGCTTATCCGCAGACGTTCTTTGTTTGGTCTGATATCGTTCCCCGGGTTCGGTGGCGTGGGGCTAACTCTCACGCGGGGATTGACAGGGCTCGCAAGCAGGTCAATAAGACGATTTCCCGTTTTATTTCTTTTCGGGGTGGTGTCATTGTTAAGCATGTTGAGTTGGAAGGGGACCCTGCGGGTTTGTTTCGGTCGGATGGTGTCCATTTGTCTGATGTTGGTCTGGACATTTGGCTCCTGAACGTCCAGTCTGGTTTGGAGCGTGCGTTGTCGGTGGTGGGGGGCCAGTGAGGTGCAAGGTGGTCGCACTCCCTGGCTTTGGCGGTTGGTTATCAAGCTGGCATAGCGCAAGGGTTAACCACCTTAGGTGTGGTTTGACCCGTGGTGCACAGGCCCTCGGCCTAAGTGCAGGACACTCCTTGGGCTTGTGCCTTGGTGAATCCTAGCGTGACAATGGCTGCCGTGCAGGGGACGCCGGTGGTCTCTACGTTTTACGGTTTTACGCCTGTGCCAGCCGGTTCGGTTGTTTACAATTTAGGGTTACGATTTGTAGCCTTATATTTGGTTTACAGTTGTTAGTTTCAAGCCTTGCACGTGCCATAAGTAAGTCGGGTGGTGCGGCACGTGCATTGCTATATTATATACTATGTTATATGTGTTTACAAAATAAAGTTCATTTAATATGAATAAAGTTATTTATATCTGTGTCACGGTGTGGAAGGCGTAAAGCGGACTGCACCGTGGCCTTATTTTTCCATAGTTGACTATAATAAAGCATTATATTATATATTTGTGTTTGTGTATTTATTTCGGGAAGGGGGGGAAAAGAGGGCGTCGCATTGGCGCTACCTCAGTCAAGAAAGCCCCAGGCGAGAGCATGGAGCAAGAGGGGCACATGACTGAGGGGACGACAGGCAGCCCTCTCCCCCCTCCCGTTTTCCTGTTTGTCACTAAATTTGCTGAGTCAGCTAGGGGGGGGGGCCGGCGGGCAAGGTTGATTGACGGCCCTGAGCTGGCGATTGATAGGTGTGCATCACCTTACTGGGGCTTAGGGGTGGGGGCCACTATATATATGGGCGCCCACCCCGTTTTAGGTCACTTTTTCTATTGACCAGGAAAGCTTTCCCTCCCTCCCACCCCTTCTCTTTTCTGTTTTTGGCGGTTGGTTATCAAGCTGGCATAGCGCAAGGGTTAACCACCTTAGGTGTGGTTTGACCCGTGGTGCACAGGCCCTCGGCCTAAGTGCAGGACACTCCTTGGGCTTGTGCCTTGGTGAATCCTAGCGTGACAATGGCTGCCGTGCAGGGGACGCCGGTGGTCTCTACGTTTTACGGTTTTACGCCTGTGCCAGCCGGTTCGGTTGTTTACAATTTAGGGTTACGATTTGTAGCCTTATATTTGGTTTACAGTTGTTAGTTTCAAGCCTTGCACGTGCCATAAGTAAGTCGGGTGGTGCGGCACGTGCATTGCTATATTATATACTATGTTATATGTGTTTACAAAATAAAGTTCATTTAATATGAATAAAGTTATTTATATCTGTGTCACGGTGTGGAAGGCGTAAAGCGGACTGCACCGTGGCCTTATTTTTCCATAGTTGACTATAATAAAGCATTATATTATATATTTGTGTTTGTGTATTTATTTCGGGAAGGGGGGGAAAAGAGGGCGTCGCATTGGCGCTACCTCAGTCATGTTTCTCCTTCTTATTTGTTAACATGAACACACATTGTGTACAGAGAAACAGGACTGAAATGTTACATTTTAGCTTCAGCATCGGCTGCATATACGTTTAAACAGGGGGAATGTTTTAAAATCACATCTTTCAATAACTGTCTCTTTCCATCTTATTCTCTGTAATGTCTTCAACTTGTCATTCATTAGTGTTGTGGGCTTTGAGTGGAGACATAGCTGTGTGAACCATCTCTGGGATTTAATATTTGTTCTGTACCCTCTCGCTTCTAATAACTGTGCTGTCACAAATTCAGAGGGATGCAATATTTCATGCTTAGTGTAAATGATTGATTAAGGAGCATGCACATTAAAGCATTACTTATGTCACTTATGGGCATATGGCTTCAAGTGCATTGATAATATTAGCAATGCTGTTTTAAAACGCATTCCAGTGTTTTCAAATATCAAATAAGCACGCAAAGCAACGTTAAGCAAAGTAATATTTGTCCTTTTTCTGCTATTTTAGCTGCGGTCTCGCCTTTTTGTATTTTTAAATTATGTATTAGTAGATTATGACTAAGGATATACCATTAGAACAATCAAGCAGGAATTACATAAGGTCAATGATCTCCTGTTAGGACAACTGGACAAGGCTATTTTTAGAGATATCCATTGAGATCTACGTGAATAAGCATAACATTTAGGCACTAGTAATAAAATCACCCATGTTTACCTGGTATGTAGGATAGGTGCAGCTCTGAGCTCACGTTGATGTGTCTTCTACTGATATCTTTGATGCTTGGACATGCCTTTGGATGTGTCTGGTCTGTTCTAGTGGGATGACATGGAAGGAAGACAAGGAAAAACAACTTTTAGAGTTACAGAAGTGTTCCAATGCCTTAAGTAGCCAGCAACATATTTACCTTTAGCACCTCCAGCCACCACCTCTATGGCCACCATCATTATTGGTGACATATGATGACACTGATATATGCCATCATAACTCAAGATCCTCCTATTAAGGATGTATGGGGCCTGGGAACTGCATGCTATGAAAGCTGTACTGATTAAGCACAGTCTTCCATAATATAAATGGGGGAAGCTGGGGATCTCCCTTGCAAACTAATCCTTGAGCAGCAGGACATCAGGGAGCCTGTTTGCCCCCAGAACCTGCCATCCCTGTATGTGCTGCTGAAAGTAGGTATGTTGACGAACTAAAAGATACCACAAACTTCCTAAGACTTGTTTGAGTGTAATATTAAAATATACATTTTTGTTTAACAATGTAACTGTACACTCACCCTCTTTTATTGTTAAATCTGGATAGGTCTTACCAGGTAGATCAATAACGTGTGTTGGCCAACACTAAAGCTTGTGTACAGATTTCTTGCATTTTAGGAAGTTCGCCAAACTTCTATATAAACATAATATCAGTGAGATGTCAATCCTAAGTTAACTGCATTTTATAATGCAATATACAATTAAAGAATCTTCATGGTTGGACAAGCTGGTCGTACACCTATTGGTAGCTAGCAGAAGTCACGAGCTTACACACATAGGATTTATTTCCAGTAAAAACTCTTTGATTTCTATCTTTCATTTAATGGACTTGCAATTGTGACAACAAAACTGTTTGGATTGAAGCTTATCTTGTTGTGAAAGTCTTGCTTCAGTTAACTGGAAAATACATGCCATTTAGTTACGTCAGTGTTGTCAATCCATTTGCAGGAATATGTGTTGAGAAAAAACTACATTAATGCATATATTTGTGAAATACACTTGTTTGCATATTTTGCATATCCAATGTTGGTAAAATTATTTTTGTGCACTATTTTTCAAAATAGATAAAGAGGCCTATGAAAAAGCTGACAATTCAGAAACTCTTCAGACTTACGGTATATTTTTTATGGTAGTAATACATTGTGAATTATAAGTGGCTAGCTTGTATTCTTTGTGTAGCTATGATCCTTAAAGAGGAAAAGAAACGTATCCATTAAAAAGAAAAAAAACGAAGCTTGACACCTGTAGCGGGGAAATCATTTGAAGGGTTGCTAAAGGCATACATTCAAGTATATATCAGAATATAATTAGTAGCAGTCAGCATGGTTTTGTGAAAGACATTTCTTGTTAAACCAACTTCTTCTTGTCTCAGTGTTTGCTGATGACATAAAATTATGTAGGATAATATGGTCTAACCAGGTAAGTGGAAAATAATGTTCAATACAGACAAATGTAAAGGTATGCATTATTAAAAATAATAACAATGGAACATATACTTTAAATGGTAGTCTCCCTGGGAAACATTACTAGGGCGAAGGATTTAGGAATTCTCATAGACAACAGACTTAGCAATAGTGCACAATGCCAGTCGGCAGCTGCAATGGCTGATAGGATATTGGCATGTATAAAACAGGGTATTATTCACTGGAAGAGGATCTCATCTTACTTTTTTACGAGTTAATGGTGGGACTTCACATTGAATATGTGCTGCAATTCTTGGCACCAGTCATTAAAAAGGACATTATGGAACTATAAAAGATGTCAAAGAGAACTACAAAAGTAATACCAGGATTGAAAGATCTTTGTTAGGAAGAGTGAGACTAAAAAAGTTGTATCTATATACATTAGAAAAAAGGTTTCTTAGAGGGGATATTATAACGTTGTATAAATCTGTGCGTGCAGGCCCAATATAAAGAGCTCTCCAGTGTCCTGTTCATTAACAGAAATGTACAAAGAACAGAAGGTCATCCTCTGAGACCTCGGAGATTTCATAGACAACATCAAAGTGAGGGATTCTTTACAGTAAGGACATTAAAGATATGGAATCCAGTACCAAGAAAAGTGGTATTATTAAATACAATGGCCTTAAAAAGACTCTGGATATTTTTTTTTTTAGAAAAGCAAAACATACAGGGCTATAAAAGATGAAATAAACATTCATATATTAGAATAAAATGATAGAATAAACATATATTTAGAGCTTCTTGATGCAAGAAGGAATCTGATTGCCTTTTGGACTCAAGGTTTTTTCTCCTCTAAATCACAATGTAATTTTTAGAGCAAGATTGAGCAAAATTTGATTTTTTAGAAAACATTTTAACCAAAATTCCTTCTTTTTGTTACACTGCATATGAATACATATTACACATTAAATAACCTCATAATATTGTTCGGGGTTATGTCAGTGTGCCGAAACCCTTTTTATATATACAAACCTGACTCAAATCTGGGGTCCTTCTCCAAGAAGGAATTTGATTGCCTTCTGGACTCAAGGTTTTTTCACAATGTATTTTTTAGAGCAAGATTACTGTTGGAATTAAATTAGATTTTAGAAATTAGTTTTTACCAAAATTCCTTCTTTTTATTAAACTTCATATGAATGCATCTTAACCTTATGATATTGTTTGGGGTTATGTCAGTGTGCCGAAACCATTTTTATATACAAATCTGACCATCTAGGGTGCTTCTCCAGGAACTATTAATATGGACTAATATGTGTTGCTTGGTGGATACACATGGCTGCACACCTTTATATTAGCTGCCTTTATATTACCTGACTTCATATAGAAGTGAAGTATACAGCAGTGTGTAGCAGGTGGCCACATGCATTAAAGTTACATTAGCAGGCGGCCACACACATTACTATTAGATCAGCTGGCTGAGTGGCCTTTGATAGTGGGAGGAAGGCAGTATTGCCCCCCCCCCATCAAGTGCTAAATGAAGACTAGTCCAGTCCTTTTTAGCATCCTAGCAATGTTTAAGTGTCTTTGATTGAAGCATCTACCAGATGACTAGAAAGGGTGCAGAGGCGGGCTACAAAATTAATAAAAGGAATGGAGCACTATAGTTATGAAGAAAGGTTAACTAATTTAAATCTGTTTAGTTTAGAAAAACGTCGCCTCAGAGGGGATATGATAACGTTATATAAATATATTCGGGGCCAATACAAACCATTGTGTGGAAATCTGTTCATAAACAGGACTATGCATAGGACACGTGGTCATGCGTTTAGACTGGAAGAAAGGAGATTTAGACTAAAGCAGAGGAAAGGGTTTTTTACAGTAAGGACAATAAGGATGTGGAATTCTCTGCCTGCAGAGGTAGTTTTATCAGAGTCTGTACAGACGTTTAAACTGCAACTGGATGGATACTTGGAAAAACATAATATTTGGGGATATAATCTTTAATTATGGGGAAACAGCTTATTGATCCAAGGAGAAATCTGACTGCCGTTTTGGGGTCAAGAAGGAATTTTTTCCCCTGGTTAGTGCAAAATAGGAGAGAGCGAAACCGGGGTTTTTGCCTTCTTTTGGATCAACAGCAACAAATTAACAGATATAGGAAAGGCTGAACTTGATGGACGCATGTCTTTTTCAGCCTATATAACTATGTAACTATGACCTGTCCTTTGTGTTTTCACCAAGCTTTTATGCTCCACGTGAACAACATGTTCTGCTGGACAAAATCAGAACTTTTGCTAACGAAAAGATGTCCAGTTGATAATGGTCCTCATAGAGCTTCTTGATGTAAATAAGAAAAACAGAGAAACGCCAGATTTTCCTGTTTCTTGCGACTTGTTGAGGGCGTTAGCTAAACCGCTGTCTATGAGTCTCTGCACAATTCCTTAAGATCAGTGCTTGCTTCTGTACAAGTGATCCTCAAGGTTGATGAGTGGAAGGTGGAAAACTGCAAGGATTAATCTTCATTATAGAGCAGCGTGGTATCGAGGACAGGAATACAGGTCGGATAGGCAGCAGATTAAAGAATTGAATAACAAGTTAGGTTCACTAACTAAAGCACCAAAGTATAGGAGTATAGGAATGAATTATAGCTTTATAGTAGGATATATTTCATTTGTCCAGTATCTTAAAAACAGTACAGTATCTTACAAACAGTATCTTAAAATAGAATGTCTTTCAGTCGCTGGGAGTTGCATATTTATTCTATGCTGTAAAAACCTTCTTGAATGTACCTTTTAGTCTGGTCATTTTGCATTTAACATTCCTGGATTGGCACAATAACGTAATTAACATTGAGGTCCTTGTGGCTCGTTTTTTAGAGAAATTAAATACTATGACTCACTGGGGCATTATCTGAACAAACCTCTCAGGATAATGACTTAATCTGTGAAAGTGCTATCTGGCAGTACTCCAAACACTGCCCGAAATAAAAGCCTGCAGTTAATCTTATTCAGAAGGTTTTTAAGACACGAGTTCAGTCCAAAAGACTATTTTAAGATGTGCAAGTATAGCGTTAAGGACCTGTTAGAGTTAAAGATTTGTTGTAACATTTTGTATTTTGTTTCATAAAACATTAATAGCTATTGGGTTTATGACATGAAAAAGGGAAATGTCATAATGTAAACTAAATGATATTAATGATATCAAATATATAAGAGCACAACATCCGGGAATCACAAATGTCTAAAGAAGAGCCTTTGCCAGGTTCAAATAAAAATGAAAAAATAAAACACTGCACACACCTTGTTGTTGGGGAAAAAAACAAGTATCCAAGATGGCACTTCATACACCCAAGATAAGAATGTTTCAGTGCTGTTTAATTCAAAAGTTATGGTCTACAATTTCATAACTCTCAGCCAGCATTTGGGTGATAATACCATTAAAACATTTATAGTTGTCATTTTTAGACAATGCCTAGGTGATACAAAGGCATATATATTTTAGAAAAGTTCTTGTGGTCACAGTATCACTTGAAACAACATATGAATATTGGGGAAATAGTTAACATGAAAGTATTTTATATGTGAGCTTTTTTTACTTTTTTTGGATGCAAAATTCAATATACCTTTTTGTATATAGTTACATAGGTAGCATCTATTGTATGTATGCATGTATATTTATATATACTGTAAATATATATATATATATATATATTAAATCTTTTTCTATGTATATTATTTAATAGACCTGCTTCTGAGTACTGTTCCTGTAACATTTCCATATTCTTTAATCATTTTAAGTAGTTTGGTTTTAGTGTCTTGGAAGAAGGCCAAGGAAGAAAATCCATAATCATTGCTAATTGAATTACAGTAGCTATTTTTGATTTAAACAGGTTCTAAAGAAATCTTGTGAATTAGTTATTTCTGGATTTCTTAAAGTCACTTGAAGGACTGTGTATTTGTGCCAATGTGGCTTATTTTGGACTGCAACTAGACACGTCATAGAGAGTAGAATTCTACACAAAGATCTTGCTCACTATTGGGCTTCACATAACCATTCATAACTCTGACTTCCCCTGTTTTTTTTATTTTGTGTGCAAGCAATACCTTCATTGTGTTTATCGATAATTACATTTGCAGCCCTCTATAAGATGAGAAAAAAGCCAATGCTATATATTATATTTCATATTAATGTAATGCATTTCAATTTTTGTTTGGGTTTATATATATATATATATATATATTACATTATATAAAACATTATAGCTAAATACATGGCTGCAATAAATAACTGTACTTTGTTTATATTGTTTATTATAATAGAACATTTATTTATTTATTTATTCACTAATGGGAATTGTTGCTCCATTATTGTATATTGCTCAGTGAAACCTGTAGCATAAGACAATATCTGTTTATTGTTTGTAGGTCATAATCTAAAACTAGAGAGTCATAGGTTAGATGTGATGGAAAGAAGTTTTACTTTACTGAGAGGGTGTTTGATAAATGGGTCAGCCTCCCAGCTTAAGTGGTAGAGGTTAATATGATTAAGCAATTTAAACATGCATGGTATAAGCATGGCTATCCTGAATCTAAGATGAGAACAAGGACTAATTAAGGTTTGTCTTTATATCATGAAAAGTGTCCAGACTCGACAGGCTGAATGATCTTTCAAATTCTATGTTTCTACTTAGTCTAGAGCCACAAAGGGCAGCATAGAGCCACTAGCTTTTTAGACAACATCACTAGTCAACAGGAATAATGCACATTTCTGCTTCAAATTGAGGCCAAGAGTCAATGATGTAAGTACCATGTATCAAACCATACAGGCAAACAACGGCATGTCAGGATATACACCATGGTCAATACCATGACATCAGAATAGTTACAAATTTGAATCACTAGCCAAATACAAGCCAAAAGGAGGGCCTAGGTAAAGAAAATAGCAACTATGAGCCAGGGTTACGAGATGAAAGAACAAAAAATGATCAGCAAAGAAATACTAGGAAGGCTACATAACTTCTGGCCACTATTTGGATTTAATTATCTGTAGGTGAATGACACATTTCCACATTTGACACATGTTGGAAAAAGCAAGCAGGGTGCTGGGTTGTGTAACCCGCAGTAGCAGGAGGAGAGAGGTGGTTCTGCTACTTTACAGATCTCTAGAAGGATATGATTGACCATAAAAAGCATAAAAACTTCAGCTTGAATGAAATATTTCTGTTTCTATGTACAAGTTCGCTGATTGAGACTTTGGATTATGATTACTATTTGTTTCCAGAAATGTTAATGAAGACCTCTTTAGACTATAGGTTCAGCATTTTTTATTTAAATATTTAATTTAAAAAAACTAGTTAGCTAATCCTAGGGCTGATGTAGAAAGCTATCCCCTGCCACCCAATGCTCTTCCTCATAAAAAGGTTGTTGAAGGATGACTCGACCTAGGAAATATGGCAAAAGAAGTGTAGTGCCAGACACTACACTTGCGGTATGTAATCTGTTTCCAGTTGTTAACAGGAATGACATTTCCATTTATTTTGCTTTTTTTGCCAAGCAGAGGCCTAATGAATTTGTCTTGGTGCTATAAAAATTAGCAACTACTATAACCGGAATTCATAGATCAGTGTGGACACAGTCAACGTGAAATAAGGAAGACTTGCATTTTTGATTTAATAAATAAAGCAAAAAGCCATTTCAGCTTTGCTGACACAGCAACTGTTAGATGTATGGCTTCCAACAGATGGAATCTTACTAAACAGACTTATTGTATAACAGCACATTAAACAAGAGGTTAGAAAGGCAGACTCAAGCTGCATATTATAGCCAGCTGTTAGTGAAGAACGCATCTTTTCGAATACGCCAATACGTTTTCAAACTGGAAATAAAAAGATTCCTTGGATTGTCACAGACACAATGCAGATTATGTTTTATTTTTTTTATATAGAGCATTGGAATACTATATATATATACTATGCATTTAATTTATCTGTAACTGAAAAATTGGAATTTACAGAAAGGATGCCCTGTAAATACTTGGAACAGACTTCAGTGGAGGTAGTTCATGCAAACAGGGCCACCATCAAGGGTACACCAATACTGGTGTACTTGACGCATCATCGCTGCTCTCTCAGCTGGTCCTAACCCATTACATGATGTAATGGGCCACAGTGATATTAGCATACCTGGGAACCTTTTAAATGAGCTGCCCCTTTATTTGTCATTACTGAAATATAAACTTAATTGAGGCACCTGCATTCAAGCAGGGATATCAACCTTCCCGGTTCAAAGGCACCAAATGAGAGTCTTATTAGGGTAGAATATTGAATAGTCAATCCCCTACTGTGTGACCCTGAAAATCTGTCCCTTCACCCTGAGATTGGGGCAAAAACCCTGAGACTCAAGGTCAAACCCTGAAAGTTACCAGGTATGGATATCGTAAATTATATTTTTTCATGTCTATCCAATGAGTATATGTATTTTGTCATATGTATCTAATGAGATTTTCAAATATGCTTTTAAAATGCATGGTTTGTCCCTACACTGAACAAAATATATTGGGGCTAGAACCCGCCATATGCAGTGTGCCCAAAATGAGGGTAATAGGGCCTGGGAGATGGAGAAATGGAAGAGGAGAAAGAATGTGTATGTGTTTATTTAGGTGTATGATATTAAAGTGAGTGGGTGTTAGAGTGTGTTTGCATGTTAGTTATAGTGGGCCCTGAAGAATACTGCATGCAAGCACCACTATTCCTTGTCTCGCCCTTGTTCTCTCCTACCGTGTTTCCCCGAAAGTAAGACAGTGTCTTACTTTCTTTTTATCCCTAAAAGCCCCACTATGTCTTACTTTCGGGGTATGTCTTATATTGGGAAAAAATCCACACACACATACCAAACCACACATATACCAAACCACATATATACCAAACCACACATATACCAAACCACACATACACCAAACCACACATATATACTAATCCACACATATATACTAATCCACACACATACCAATCCACTCTCACTTAATGCTTTCCTACCTTTCCTTTCTTCTTTCAGCTTCTTTTCCTCTTCTTCTGTTCATCTGTCTTCTCTTCTTCCGGGTTCAGAGGGCAGCGGTGGGCGCGGCTTCAGTGCTGTGCGCCGGGATCTGACAACAGACCCGGGCGCACAGCAGCTGTTGCCGTGCGGATCGCAAGGGAGCGGTATCGGAGGTCTTTAACAGACTTCCGGCTCCCTTCAGTGAGCCGGAGGTCTGTTAAAGACCTCTG
>VKOC01047046.1:0-27201 GCA_009364415.1 Spea multiplicata
TACGTCTTACAATCGGGGGTGTCTTACTTTCGGGGAAACACGGTAGTAACACTTCGGTGTAAGTAGCTCATAAATGAGCAACAATAAAAGTATGTATAAAATGCTGTGGATTGTACCCATTTTAATTGTAATATTTAATATAATATGATGCAGGTTCATCAGTTAATCCTGATGTTAGCTGCACACAGTAAAATGTGACACATTCCTAGAAAGGCTGGATGACTGCAGGTCACTGCACCTATTGACAAAGTCATTCACATCTGAAGGGTTAACAGTGCAGGAACTTTATGAGGCAATATCCTGTAAAATAAAAAAATACACTAATGGAAAGCTACACAGAGCCTGTAGCTAATGGTTTAATTATTTAAGCTCTAGAGAAATGAGTTGTGATTGTTTACCGTTGATTATTTCTTACCCCTTAGTTCTATTCCCCATAGCTGGCATTGGTTTAAATTAGGAAATTGTATAAGTGGCCCCTGATGGGATTTCCATAAATAACTATTTAGCAGTCTGCAGGCTGCTCACTTCCTACATGCCCAAATTGGAGGAAAAACGCTAAATGCTCATCTCATGTAAGGCTCCTGGAATCAAAGATTGAGTTTGTAAAATTTGGAGAAGGTGATAGCAAAGCATCCGGAATTCTATAACTAAACACTATGTAATCAGTTATTGCAGTCCTTTTTAACTCCTTGTGTCCTCAAATAGTATGCATGTATTATATATTGCTCAGCCCTCTGTCACTGGAAGGGTTAAGTTGGTGCCATTCCCCAAACCTGCTGACGGAGAATAAACCATTTCACCTCCTCCTCCCATCTCTGTTGCCTGACTCATTTGGAAAAGATGAAAAAAAATAGCCCACATAGGAATGTACAGCAAAATAGTGTTTAGTTACTTAAATCATCTTGACTGCCCTGGCATCCTTAAAAGGGATGCCATTAGTGTTGCTACTAGTAGAACAAATTAAGTACTCTTGAAGTACACACAGTATTCTTTTTGCCAGTGCAATTCATTTTGTCCAGCGCTCAAAAATGTGGCTTTGTTCCAATAAAAAATAGTCTGGTCTGGACAGACTCAATGTATTGCTTATTCAGAACGTTTTTATCATCCAATTTATTTATGTGCTAATATGTTCTTTGGAGTTGTACAAAAGTGATTGATTGAAACCTGTGGAATCCTAATACACGTGGGTTATCTGATTAACATGCAAAAGATCATTTTTTAGTGTTTTTTTAATGTTTTACATTTCAGGCAAGCAGAGGCATCCCCGTGCAAGAATGTCATGGGTCCCAATGGTATTGGGTATCCTTACTGCGTTAGTCACAGTGGTAGCTGTGACACTCATCTTTCTCCGAAAAAGAAGGAAAGAAACACGCTTCGGGTAAATTGACTAAGTGCATCTTTAGCTATTTGTAGAACAAAAAAAATCAAGTTCATATTCTAATATTATAAACCTAAGGGAGGTCAAGAGAAAATTGGGCAGTTGAAGTTGCTAACCTTTATCGAATACTCTAGAAAAATCCAGTTACATAGGCTTCTTGGACTTTTTGAAGTCTCCCCCTTCCGGTAGAACACCATCTGAGGAAGAGATCTCGAAAGTCCCAAAAGCCTATGTAACGCTACATGTTTTTCTATGGTGGCTCAATAAAAGGTAGCAACTTCAACTTTCTTGATCCTCCTTAGTGAAGGCTCCTAGAAAAACTGCAAATCTTGATGCGCTGATATCACCCCTGGTGTTCATGGTGGTATACAGCAAAAGACAAGCCTGATATGAGTTATTATTATATGGTATTTACTGCGGCTTCGTGTCTCTCCCAGGAACATGTTTGGCTCTGTTTTGGGCAGGGGAGGTCCAGTAATCCAGTTTACAGCCGCTCGGTCATTTAATAGGAGGGGTACTGAGTTGATGGAGGCAACACGTAAGTATCAAGATTGTATTTAAAATACAGGTTTCGAACAGTAACAAGTAATGGCCAATGTCTGGCTACTTTGCTGAACGTTCATGTATAAAACCTGCTCCTCACTCAATGTCAGCGAATGAATTCAGATACATCATCAATAAATCTGATGGTGTTACATGTCTTTCAAGAAAAATTTCCATACACATAAAATGTTTTCTATAATGATCAGTTTATGTAAATGGAAATTGATAGATTATATTACTGCGGCTCATTCTAACCAAATGTAGAACTTGGTATTAAATTGGCTTATTTACTTACAATTATACAGAGCAGTGCAGTGAGTTTTACAATTAAGTTGAAAATAGCACCAGATTAAAACAATCCGCATTGCCAGCGATTTTTGTTTCACCCTTTTTCAATTTGTGTTGAAAGGGTTTTTAGTCCTTTTGCCTCCACTCTTCATCTTTGCTGGTAATTTAATTTTGCTTTTCTCGCTCTGTAAGTCGTCGGCTCTGTCCTTGCTGGATAAACCAGTCTCTGTAACAGCCCTGCCAGAGCAGCCGCTATTCTCTCTGTATTAGTGAAGATGCAGCAAGCTGCTGCATTATGATTGCTAATAAGCTTGGTTCTTCTGCTAGACTTCATCCACCAGTGCATATTGGGATACTAAAAGCATTGCGATAAACCAAAAAGACAGCTATTTATCACTTGATCCAGTTTACTGCACATTACATGTTTTCTGCGTTCACAGTGGACAGTATTGGGATTAGTGAGGAGCTGAAATCCAAGCTTAAAGACGTACTCATTCAGCAGCAGCAGTTCACCCTTGGACGGACACTGGGAAAAGGTAAATGCTAAAAAATCTAATGAGACATCTAAGTGTTTCCCAAGTCTTGTGTGGCCAAGAGACGGCTCTCCAGCTGTTGACTGACAGCTCCGATGGCTAACACCAGATTTTGGAAACTGTAGTTCATGTACTGCTTGAAAGATGGCTGGTCATGGGAACTACAGGCAAGCCACAGACTTATTATATATGCCTTAGACCCCCGGGAGGTTTGTAATGCCAAGGTTTCAGCACATGGTTAGTGTTAGGTATTCAAGAGACATCATTGGTTTAAAAGCAGTTTAGGAAGGGGGATCTTGGCAGGTTTATTCTGGCAAACAGCTTTTCTTCCACTTCACGGCTTTATCTGCAATCTGTTTACACATCAGGAGAGTTTGGCTCTGTCCGGGAGGCTCAGCTGAAGATGGAGGATGGCTCCCTTCAGAAAGTTGCTGTCAAGATGCTGAAGAGTAAGTGGACCTTCATGCCCAATCCTGTATAAATTAACATTTCATTGTCTGGATACCCAGAGCCTCACCAAGTAACATCTTGCTTAATTAAAGGTAGCTTGTTAAAATTCATATAGAACATTCAATACATCCTATGGATTTAAATAAACTGTAAAGATTAACATGTCGGGAAAGTTGTTACCGATATACGGCTGCAAGAAAATATTTCTGCTTGTTTAGTCATGTGGGAATTTTTCCAGGGTTTTAAATATCAGCATGCTGTGCCTCCCCTACCTCAATCACTCGGCTTTTTAGTTTTTGATAGTTTTTAGGTTTTGCTATTACATTTACACTATATATAAATATACACATATAATAGCCACATATGCTGAAGGGTGTTTCCTTTGTGTTCACTTTCTACCGTGTACATATGGGGTTAGTACAGCGGAGCTAAATTATCTATTTTTTCGCAAACTCTTTTAGCCGTTCCTGGCACTTCAATCAGAAGAGCCTCGTTAGCCTAGGTTTTGTTCCTAGCTCTATAATGATGCATCAGAATTCTAATTTCAGAGAGTTTTCCTCTGCGTTTCTCACCCCTTTGTGTATATTTTGTTTTTTTTCTTTGTCCTGCCAGCGGAAATTTTCTGCTCCAGCGATATTGAAGAATTCTTGAGAGAAGCTGCTTTCATGAAAGAATTTGACCATCCAAATGTCTGCAAGTTAATAGGTAAAATATGCAGATAGGACTTCCAGTGTATACCAGAAATGCTACCAAAATAACACTAAACGAACCTTAGGGTTTGAGGTATTGCTTCTTAAGGTGGATAATGGCGTCACTGAACCCTTCCATCAGGGTTGAATGCATAGTTAATGTAGTATGAAGGAAATTGGTTGAATGTACTAGTTTTGACATATTTCACCTTCCCTGAGATAAAATATGAAAATAAAAATCTAAAAACAACTACGCCACTTGACAAACTATGATGGCCACACCATGGGAAGTTTGAATAATTGAATGTATTTGGGTATAAAATGTATGGACAGCAGTTTGCCTTTAATATTCATCCAGTTAATTCAACACCATGAGGGAACCAAGTCCCATTAATTGGGGCCTGTAGCATGTTAAATAAACCTTAGCAGGTCCACCATTTTATTATTATGTTTAATCACACTGTAACTGCACAGAAAAGCTTCAGAGACACTTTTGTATCAGCGTCCTTTCTTTTTGTAAGTGTTCATTGAAACATTTAGAATAGGACAGCACTTAACACAATTAACACCACGAGAAAATTCTGTTTCCCGACAGAATTTATGAAATTTCAGCAGATTAGGTGGATCAACAAAATGGATGGGCCAGGCAGACTTGCACGAGAAGTGCCCTCGTTACCTTTCATGTTGTGAAATGTTTAATTGTTAACAAGCCGTATCCAGTCTGTAATTAAAATCTTTCCAAAGTCGTTTTTAACCGTACGATGTTTGCTTAAAACCCATGTACCTGTATTTAATGGTGACCTTTTTAGATGTGTGACCTCCTTTAAATTAACAAATTCATTCCACATTAAGAGGAAAACTGCATTTGCAAATTGACTTGACACATCTTCTGGTAATGGGTTTGTTTACAAAATGTGCTAATGGCTTCCAACCAAGGAATTAGAGTCACAGATATCGGTATTTTAAGAGGCTGTGTCACTTTCCGAAATCCCACATTTTATAATTAAGTAGCTACAATTTCTTAAAGCATATTTGATTTTTGGAACCCGCTAAGTGAGCAGTCAACTTAATTTCCTGTTGTCAGAATCTACATGATTATTCCTTCCCATTCTCGCCTCCACTGAATTGCACCTTGGACCATGGACTTTTCAGTTTTGTATGCATTAGCCTCAGCTTTTTCAGCTAGGTGTGCAGTGCATAAAGGAATATTTTTTATCACACCAGCCCAACTGGCCAGGGCTTCCATGGGGACTCCTTTTGTATATAGTTTCTACACGATTTGCACAATTGTTTTGCACAATGCATGTGCGTCTTTCTGATTTTTGAGTAATTTTTTTTTGTTACTGGGGATACATTCAGTATTCTGTAGTGTTATTTATACCCTACAAATAACCCTACAGAATACAGGATAATGCTCCAGAATACAGGATAATGACATACATCAAAAATGCAATGGCTTTTCTGCTGGGGGGGGGGTAGGTAGCCAAGAAGATCCAGCCCTCCTGCAGACATTTTGTCCTGGGAGGGAAGAAAAGGGCCACATATCCCTTCGGGGAACGTGACTCCAGAAGAAATGAAGAAGGGGACCTATCGTCATGATATTATGTTTCAATTCTCTGCCTTTTGGCTAAGATCAAGTGAGTAAATGTTAGAGAGTGAAAGCTTGGTTCTCTGGCCTTAAAGCCAGGTTGTTTGGAGCCCTGAGGTCACCAGGTGTCCCCAGACGTTGGCCAAGGTCTGGGCGCAGTGCACTGGGAGTTTTTGTTGTGAGGGTTACATCACTTCAGTTTTTGCACTTGCAGGTAAGCACGTTTGCTTGTAGGGGTCCAAGTTACCAATCATTTCTTACATGCCACTACCTCCAGCCTTTTAGGCTCCCCTAAATAACAATAACTCATACCAGCCTAAAGGGCTGGGGCTTCAATATGGAGCACTTATGTACATTGTTTCAGTTCTGCACAGTGCATACATTTTTGTGTAATCTTTTTTTTTGAGTGATGAGTTTTTATTCTTTTTGCATGCTGAAAAAGCCATGGTTGAACTACTGTGGGCTTCCCGTTTTTGGCACTAGGACCCCCCACCCCCTCACTGTGGAGCCACTGAACTCGGGGCTTCAATAAAAAAAAATGTCCATTACTAGGTTTCCTTGTTGATACAGGAAGAATTAGGAAGCTTAAAGCAGCCAATGAGTGGCAGGAAAGCACTCCTTTCCTAAAGTGGCACTCCGCAACATTTGCTAAGTCAACACTCGAGCTGAGTGGGGATAAGTATAGGAGTGTTTGGCTGAATACATGGTCAACACGACACATAGTTGGGAAGTCTGGAAAGGGGCAAATGCATATGGGGTGATTTTGTGGAACCCCCATGCAGGAGGGATACCGCAAAGGATGTAAAGGGGCCTCTCAGCTATCATATGCATTATAGTGCATATAGTGGCCGGAGCGTCCCATTAAAATTATTATATCCCAACTCAATATCGAAGAAGTAGTAAGCCTTATTAGGTCTTGAAACATATTATGATTTCTTTCAGTGCATTAAGGTGACAGGCCAGCCATAATATACACTTTAATGCGTATGATAGCTGTGTGCTCGTTTAAAATGATTGTGGTGTCCCCAACACCACAGCTATTTTCAGGCAAACACTGTGCACATGGATATACTTGCCTCCAGTCAGCTCTGCAGACAGGGGTCTATCCAGACCCCCATGGGCATCCACGGAAATCTCAAGAACTGACAATGGAGAAGAAGGGTGGCTGTTGCTATGTTTCACATATGAGAAAAGCCTCTAAAGACAAAGCAGGGTGAACACTAGTTGCACAATCTCCCATTTGGACTTGTAAACCAGTTAAACAAGTTCCTGGTAATTGTTTTTTCCATTTCTAAAGAAGGTTCTCCCGCAGTATGGGGGTGGCATTCTGCACAGGGACCTGTTCTGACAGAATGTTTCAACCCAGCCTTGAACCCTTTTTCCCATGCACAGAACCCATCTGGGCATGTATGGGTTGGAATGCCATAAAGCTGGTCATCCGAACTGTCCTGGCAAATATATGACTGTTGGCAGCTTTAAGTGTAGTGTTGGTATTAGAACCGCAAGATTTTTGGGTGTCATCCTTTGGCCTTGCCAAACCTTGAGTCCCCCTGGACTTTTAGGATTTCATTTTTGCGTGGAAATAACCAGTTAACCCTGATTATTACTTATCAGAACTTCTACATTACCAAAACTCCAGTGATTTCAGTGTTATTTACAGCAACAACAATTCAGAGAACTTTCGGTGTATTGGCAGGTGTCAACATGTCTGCTAATAATTCAGTACTATTACACATAGACCAACGGGGCCATGTCAGCGTGTGTGTGTATTTGGGAAATTTTCATCATAGTATTTTGAGCGTTCTTAGAGCCAAATTACTGTAAAATGAGAATTTTGTATATATTGCTTTGTTGCCAATCTAGTTACAACAGGTATTTTATTTAAATCAATGCATTTTGTGAGCAGTGACCATGATCTGAAATCTGGCTCTTTACTGATTGCCTGAAGCTCCAGTAGGTCATTCAACTTTAATTTTAAAGGGACACGTCAGTGTCCAATGCAGCCCAACCAACATTCTTCAACCTGTACAGAATGTACAGCTTTAGAGGTGCAGAGCAATGCCCCCTCAGTGGGCCTGTTTTGCTGCACTTATTGCCCACCTACCTGGCAACTGCCACCTGGAGTTGGCCAACACAACTAGGCCACATGTTCCCAATCCATTCTTCATTGGCAGCTGGACGCAGGCTTCAACATAGAGAGTGAGACATAGCAGCTTTGCAGACTGATTAATTTAATCAATGTAAGAAAATACATGAATATTTCTATCATAGTGCATAGGCTTTAACAGATACCACATTTTCTGCTCTTGCCCGCTAATTATATCCAACGATGTGATGGATAAAAATTTTTTTTTTTGGTTTTTCTTTTAAAGGTGTGAGTTTAAGAAGTCGAACCAAGGGCAGGCTGCCGGTTCCCATGGTTATTCTCCCTTTTATGAAGCATGGAGACCTCCACACTTACCTGCTGATGTCCCGTATTGGAGAAGAGCCTGTTGTAAGTAAGAGGGGTGCCTGGGATCTATAGAGCTGTTAAATATTACTTGGTGCTAAGTGGCTTTCCTTATAAAAATCCATCTATTTCTTCGTGCAGTATTTTCTTTGCGGTTGTATTGGATTTATTGATTTTCTGCCGCACCATAACCATTTACAGAGGAGGTTGGTTTAATATAGTTACTGATTTGCACTTTGCCCTCTGTAAAGAGTTACCGGAGATAGACGGGTATCGGTCCCGCCACCTTTGTGCCGTAAAGGCTTGCCTTACTGTGTCAGGAGTTAACCTTCAAGGGATTGACTCATTCACGCCTACACAGGATAAGAAATGTACTGCACCTTCGCAGCTTGCCTCATGAAAGGATATACCGAGGCCAAGCTGTGTGATTGTTACACGGTAAGAACAAGGCTGCTGTCACCGAAAATAAAACCTGAGCTATACAAAGTGTACTCCCGCTCCATACAAGCCTGCTTACACATCAAGATATTAGCCTTGTCTACCCCACTTGTGGATGTCTTGTTTACCTCAGGCTTTACGATGCTGTGTTTCAAATAGTCCTGCTTTACCGCTGCAGAAAAATTATGGGAGATCGACAGTGTGAATCTATTTGGTAGAGTCCAAAGAGTAACATATCTTTGTTACCTGAAGGCTCGTATATTCCAGCCATCATATGGACTTTGATCAGGAGGGGGCGGGCACCTTCTGGCCCAGGGGACATGTAAAGCAAGGTGGCCACATGGGTCCTTTGACTCCCCCCCTAAGTAACTTAGATTCACATCGGCACACATTTGCACACACACTCGTACAGTAACAAACACACTTATGCTAACACACATTTATACACTAACAGTCGCTTACACACTCATGCTAACACATATGCACGCACACAAACACACACTATAACAAACACAAACATGGTAAAACATGCTGACACATACACAACCATACTAACACACACACTACTTATTGCACACTCTTACAAATACAAACGCATTCATACATACATACTCACTCCCTCTCTTACCCAAACTTTCTTTATCTTACTCCCTTACTCCCTTACCCCCTTACTTGTTTTAACCACAGGGTCACCTACATCACGTTAGGTAAATCCTTAGTGTTCCTTCTTCCAGAAGGACTAAACTTTGGTGGGGCGTCTTTCACCTCTAGGATTTTTTCAGCCTTCATTCTCTGGATACGCGTGTCCCCTTCCAGTCCCCCGTGTTGAAGTTATTTATTAAGAATGATTTAAGTAGATTTGTCTTTTTTTTCACAGCTGATAAGCAGTAGTAGTTAGCAGGACAAATCAATCGATCCATCTGAGGCTGATAATGGGAATTTTAAGTGCATTTTACATTACAATTCCAGAGATACAGACTAAACTTTAGTTTAGATCCTAGATCAAGAATGGCAGACATGCAGACAATGATGATTTACCCTGTAGCTCCCTAAGCTATTAGGTCACTTCACCTATGACTGTTGTCATATTCTATACTCAGCAGGGGGACAAATACTGTTGTCTTAATTTAAGATTTTCTAAACAATTGTAGCATTGGTGCGGTGACAGGGTAAGCAACACTGCCAGTATAGATTGTCTTAAAGGGACCAGCAAACTTTAAAAATGTAACTTTGTTACAGATTATTTTTAAAATGCCCAAATACCCCCAAGAAAAAAATAATCGTAAAATGAAATAAAATTCTATAGTTTTTTTTCCTTATAGAACAAACGGACTGCTGAGAGCCTATGTGACGGAAAACATAAATAAGGCTGCTGCTTAAATGAATAATAACGCTCCAAAGAGGTTTTTAACAAAGTTTTAACTTTCTTGTAAATCCGGAGCAACTTTTTTATTTTAGCACTGGTAAGCTGGGCCCTTTGCAACCTTTTGTCAGTATTCTTTTAAATGGGTTATTAAATGTGGTGTAATGTAGAGCAGAATTGTCAGTTTAACACAGTTGATGCATTGTACGGATCTATGCTAAATAGATAAGAAAGATATGTAATAGTGTTTATCTTTAAACTCTACGTTATGTGTATGGCATGGGAGCGGCCATCTTTCCTTATAATCTGCATTATTCCTCCTTTTATCTTATCCCTGTCCTAACGTTAAGTGTCTTGCTGACTGGTTCGGGCAGCCTTTGTAAGGGTCGGATGAAGGAAGATAAAATCAAGACAGTAAACGGCCACTCGGCTTCTTATAAAAACACATATTATAGGTAGTATAATAAATCCAGTTCTACTAAAAGCTGCAGCATGGCATTTCTGCTTTAATAATCATGTCCCTTGCAGGAAATATATTAAATCCAGGCACAGGAAAAGCAATGCTCCTGTCCTCATGCTACCTACAGTACCTTTCTCCTGTTCGCTCAGTTTGATGGACAGCAGTTCAGCAGAGTGGAAATCGGGTTATATTAGAGCGGATTGCACCCTGACCAGTGTTCCCTCTAAGCTGTGCGCTTGTGCGCGCGCACATAGCTTTTGTAGAGAGCGCACACTTACAAAAATTGTGCGCACAACAGTTTTTCCCAAAAAAAGAAAATAATAATTTTTTGAAACTTTATACAGCGCGGATATTGTGCGCACACAATTTTTGCTTTGTGAAAATTTTTGCACAAGAGACATTTTCTGCGCACGCCAACTAAGAAAAATTAGATGGGACATTGACCCTGACCTTGGGTGGTTCAGTTTGAGTGAGTCCTATGTGGAAGTATAGAGATGTTTTTTCTATGACCACTTTGAAGCTGATACTTGCCAAGTGCTAGGACCCAAAATGCACAATTGTCAGTCCTGACTCCATATGTTTTCCCCTTGGCTGGCCATAACTCGACCAAGTTGGGCATGTACGATGCCAGACAGCCCATGTGCTTACACAGTAGTCATTATGCAAATGCCCATAATGGCTAGGGTGACCAAATCAGCCACGTTCTAGCACCCATATCATTTTCACATATTGCCAACCTTTCCAGGTAAAGTGCTGGCCCCTGCAGTATGTGGGATGTATGAACTCCTGAAAGTTAAATTAAGCATTTTACTCTAATAACAGTTTATTAATGGGGAGATTTAGCAATCAAACTTCTACCCTCATCTACAAGATAATCTATATAGGATAATATGGGTTTTCAGTTAGGAAAACATACACTTTGGAATAAGGGAACAGAAGAACACCTAATTTATTCAGATGAAGAAAGAAAAGACAAAACTACAAAATGTACTTTTCCATAATAAAGGGAACTTTTAGATTTTACATTTCTGACACCACACTAAAAAGGTTACATTTCTCATACTGAGAATTTCATACCTTCCAAGTTCTCCCCCCAGCGAATCAGAACGACAAAAGCGGAGCTTGGGAGGTAGTGTGTCACTCAAACTCGCACAGGGTGCATTCTCCGGTGTCTCACACACTGGAGAATGGAATTGGGACAGTAGAATTGCTGTCCCGAATCCCATGGGACAGCTGGGAGGCATGCAATTTCTGGCTGATTATATGTCTTTCTTTACAAGGTAATTTTAGTGGAAATGCAAGTTTTTTTGTCTGTGTTAGACTACTTGGGAATATTTGGGTTGGTTTATGAAAGGTGATTAAAAGAACATTTAACTTTGACTAGTTTGCCCAATGGCCAGTCCAGCCCTGTTTTCAAACACTGTAAAGTTGGGGCCATACTTCCCAGCGTCTATCCAGCTACAGCGCCAATGGCATAAAAGTGACGTGAAGCTTCTGATTGGGCTCAAACCAGAACCCTGCCACCAACGGAGAAAACAATAGGTGTGCAGCTCTAATCATTAGTAGTAACTGTAATAGTGGATCTCACAGTCAGGTCAGTAAACATAAAACCCTAGTTTCACCAAAAATGGGCTTAGCGTTAAATGGCTATTTAAGCCATAAACCTTGTAGACGAGTAAAGGTTTAACAATGCTCTGCTACGAAGACTCCGGAAAAATTGTAAAGGGACGGTACAGAATAGTAAAATCAATTGGGGGGGGGGGATTATCAAAACTAAAGGCCTATGAATCAAACCTGATTTTATATTTCCAAATGTGATGCAAACATATATATACCTGCGTGTAATTTATTAATGTGCTGCCCTTTCTTCCACAGACTCTACCTATTCAAACTCTGGTCAAATTCATGATTGACATCTGCAGTGGAATGGAATACCTTAGTGCTAAAAACTTCATCCACAGGGACCTCGCCACTCGCAACTGCATGTGAGTACGAGTGCTTTTGTGCTTTGTCTCTGCATAACCAACTAGGAAGCATTTAACGGCACTGGATGCAGGGAGATTCACGAAAGGCTGTGATAATGTCATCCTTTTTTGCTCAGTAAGGATCCTACTCAATTCTTTGATGTGTTGTCAAATGTGATCGCATCCCACTGAGCACCAAATCCTGTGGAAAGTGCTAATTTATTCCAAAGCTGTGTGATCAGCATGTGGAGGCACAATTAATCAGTACTCTGTGATAAAAATATAACATTCAGTGCCTCAAGCGCAGGAGGCTGTACGACCATATTTACTTAAATGTGAGATGCCATAAGGTACCATATGGCCAATAGTTTACATGGACGCAGTTTGCTTCGCTCAATGGGTCTGCCCCAAATTCCGTTTGCTGACTGTAACCATTTGCGTGTAAGGGGTGCATAAAACCGCTACCGCATGCTTTGTCCGTTAAGTCCAAAAGGGGAGATAAATTGAACACCGTCATCTCTGCCACTGTGTTTTACATAAATCTTGAATAATGTGTATGAGAAACAGAGAATGTTGATGGGAAATGAAGCACAAATGGCATTTGGGAAGACATGAATCCTTTGTCTGAGACATGTTGGCACAGCAAAACATGCCATCCTGATGACAGAACAGCAAATGTTCAGTACGGAGAGAGGAAATTGTCTGTCTTGATGCCAGCTAAGTAATTAACCCTGATTATGCTCTATAGCCCACAGCTTTGCCGCATGTACAGTGCACCTGATCACCGCACACCATTCACTGAACATAGACTGGAAAATCTGCAACAACTGAGCCCATCTAATGAATGTTGTAGCATAAACACGGCTACAAACACAAGGAGGGTTATCTATATATAAAAAAAACCCCAGTCTTGTACATTGTACCGACCGCAACTATTATATATATGGGGCTAAATGCTATAAAATCTGTGCCTAAAGCACCAGGCAATGAGGCTTGATTTCAGCTGAGACAAGTAGTTACACAATGAAATTACATACATTCAATTCCATCGGCCCCCTAAAAACCCATGCATTAATATGGGCTTCCTGCATATACAACAGCCCCATACGCAGCACACTGGGGGTATCGCTGAAAGATTCTGTTCCACAGAACCAAGCGATGGCTTTCTGACTAGTAAGGCAGGTCCCGTCACCAGGGAAGTCACATCCAAAGCTTGCTTCTGGTGGTTTACTTGGTTGGCGGAGGAGATATTTGGTTACGGTAATGCCAGGTTCTTCGACAATCTCTACAAATTAGCTGTACAATCTCTCCAAAGTCCCATCATACTTACATAACCAAAAAGTACTGCAATTAAAATTGTAGATGTGTTAGTTCAATGACCATTAGCTGGTGTGTTTTATTGCAGATGAGATAACGTTATTATTAATCATGTAATAGACTTGAATCATTAAAAAATCATATGTATTTTATATGCATATAGACTGTATTGTAGACGGCTTCACTTAATATTATGTTGTCAAAGCATACTATTGCCGTGCTACCTATGTGATATCTGGGCTAGTGGGTTGCGTAATTAAGTTATGTGATGAAGATGACTGATTTAATGAACCTCACACGAGATCACCCTTCCACCAGATTGTGTGCAAAATTCCACTACTTAATTGAAATTACTGTTACTAAGCTGTAAGATACGGAGTCCAATTAAGCAGATGGCTCAATTTTTTTTAATCTTTTAATCAAGTGTAAGAAGGGTAGTGTGAACATCGGATATCTTGTCGGAGTCATTGACTTCTATCTTCTGCAAGGGAATCTTTTTGCAATTCCTTTAAAGGGACCTAATAATAAAACGATATTTCAGTATCAGGGGCTATATTATAAAATGTGTTTCATCTCATTTCTTTAGGTCTTGCAGAACTGGATGCAATTTATTTTTACAAACAAATGGAAATATTGCCATGTTTTATTCTAATCCCTGTTAAATTATCTAATTCCTATATTCCCAAACAGTTTGTGACTTTTTCATACTTCTCATGAAACCATTGATTCCTAACAAAAGTAGTGGAGATTCATCAAATATCCAGTCACTTATGTAATAACGCACACAACATTTAATGCGTGACACAGGCATGACATCAATGAGTGCAGAAACTCTGGGTGTTTCCATGGGTCAGAAACTTCTAGCTCCAGACCTGTGGCAGAACGCTTCCTTGGTGATCCTATGATCCATGCCATCGATTGGCTACTTGAAACAGCCAATTAACATCAGGGAAACGCTCCCTCTGAAATCATGTACATGGGTGACGTTAGATGTATACATCTCGAAAATCATTTTTCCTGTTGTTGAAAAATTTCTGCCGTTGTGTGACTATTTACTAGAGGTTCTAGAACTAAAACCCAGAAAAGGTTTCCACCTTTACCAATTCAGCGCCAGAGCTGCAAAGTGTGTTTAAAGAAATGACTAATCCATACGGCACTTGTATAGTTGATATGAAGGTTGTTGTCATTTCACTCCTCATCTATAATTTAGATGGGTGTCCTCAGTTTTCCCAGCCTTAGATTGATTTCATTCTAGCATTTTCTAAAAAGGTGCATAGTAGGAGAGAGAAGTGTCTCTTTTGTACAGCCTTCAAATGTTACTCTTGGTGATTAATTTGGCACCACCAGCTTTAAGCTACAGCTTGGTCAGAATCCATCATGGTTGCCAATGCAGGTCTTGTAGCCGTAATGCTTTGTCATAGGTGTTGTGGTTTTTCTCTCATTTGTTATTAAAAATGTTTCATGATTAAAATCTAAGTTGACGCTCTGGCACAGAGAGGTCTCAAGTCTTCCTGAAATTCCCTCTCTCTGGCCGACTGTTTCTTCGTCCCCTTCTCCCCGGTATCTGCTCAGTTGACCGGGTCTCCTGGAGAACTTGCACAAAAGGGGGACCCGCCGTGCGCTCCATGTGGGCAGCCTTTCCCCTGTTCCTCCAATCAGGGGAGAGGGTGTGTGTGTGTGCAGGCTCCACCCCTTTTATGTTAAATGCGTTTAAGTTATGTTATACGTGCTGTGATAGTTTACGTGGCCGTGTTGTACCACTCATTCATGCCATTGCTCCCTGCAGATCATTTGTAAAGGTGACTTTGATCTTTATCGCAGGTTGCACGAGGACATGACGGTGTGTGTGGCAGATTTTGGTCTTTCTAAGAAAATCTACAGCGGGGACTATTACCGCCAGGGATGTGCTTCCAAACTTCCCGTAAAGTGGCTGGCACTGGAGAGCCTCGCAGACAATGTTTACACTGTATACAGTGACGTGGTAAGTCTACATAATTTGCACACGCATCGGGCAAAAAAAGTGTAGGAGCTTCACTAGTGTTTAAAGGGGCCGTTCCACCTACGCTGCCAAAATGTAAGCTTCTTAAATGTTAATATACTGTAGGACCTAGTTAGGAATAAATTATGTTCTGATTTAAACAGTACTTTACATTTGTTTAAAGAGTGTCAGCAGATTCAGTAGTTCTATTAAAGGGACCCTTCAGTGTCCCAGGGAGAACCCTGAACACTGAATGCATACAAAAGTAATTTTATAGGTAATTTCATGGGCCTTCATTTAACTTACAAACAAATAGAAAAACAATGCATGCCTCAGGTGGAAGCAGCAGAGTTGCAGCTTCCTGCCCCTTCTTGAAGCAGCCAGTCAGGGGCAGGAAAGCACTCCCATTGAAAGCAATGGGAGTGCTTATGGCACATGTGTGTTAGATCCCTAGAGGGTTTGCCAAGTCAGCACTGGACCTAACTCCGAATAAGTATATCACCTGCAAGGAAATGTATTCAGCTGGAAATACCTGGTGGGGCAGGCAAAAGGGCAAAGCTTGCAAGCGAGTCCATTCTAGTCTTGTACCCTTTTAAATAAAGATGATAACGCAGAATCCACATAAATGAATCCCCCTTATCCCGCCACCCAACTTTTTACAGTGCAGGAGATATGTTCTACCAAACACATCTTCCTGCACGTGATATATTCAGACCCCCATCCACATGCATGGCAAGTGTTCCCATTGGTTTTAAAGGGGGCACTTTCGTGCCATTCATTGGCTGCCTCAATGGCGTTGCGGAGTAGGGCAGCTGCTGCAGGGGGATTGCAGCTTCTAGGTCAGGTAAGTGTCAGGTTTTTTTCTTTCTATCTCTTTGAAAGGATGTATGTTAAGGTAGTCGCAGAGTAAAGTGCATTCTTCTTTAGAGGTGTTGTCAGGGTGAAAGTGTCCCTTTAAGACATACTAGCACAGAATTAGTAGAGGACTTAATAGTTCACATTGGCAAGTTGGGGCATGGATGGGAAATGTGTCCACACAAAGATATATAGACAAAGGACATAGATGTATATGTAGATTTGTGAGTATGTGTGTATCTAGGTAGACACTTGCACTCTAATGATGTAATAGTTCAGTTATGCTATAAATTGTTTTATAAAAACGAAAAATGAGCTCAACTTTTTTATGCTTTGTTTATACAATTTTCTAATTCTTCCTCAGTGGGCATTTGGAGTCGCTCTCTGGGAAATTGTCACTTTGGGACAGACCCCCTACGCTGGCATAGAGAACTCCGAAATCTACAGCTACCTCATTGCTGGGAACAGGCTGAAACAGCCCCCCGACTGCATGGATGAGCTGTAAGTAACACATTGATCTACGGGCGGCAGGGGGCTAGGCAATGGCCGGACTATGCAAGCATCTTGTGTGCCTGTGAGATATAACTGAAAGAGTCCAGAGTCTGATCAAAAATACCACGTAATTAGAGCATCTGCTGCTCATTAAAAAGTTAATGTATTTAGCATTTGTACGTGGGCCAGGAAACTAGGTTGATAGGAATACATGCTGGTTGCCATTTGGGAAACAACTGGTGTATTTGGCTGACCACGGTACAGAGTTTTTATGGGTGTTTCCAGTCACATAAAATTAAAGAATGATTTGCAGTAAACTAGCTCTATCTCTTATAAAACAATTAAAGAAATGCAGTTAGGTGGCTTTCCTGACCAAGTCCATGCTTAACGTGGTCAGTACTTGGCAGACACAACTGTATCATTGCAGATAAGGTCTGGCTATATACATGATATAGGGCTTAAGTTTGTTAAAGGAATCCTATATTCACCTATGGTGTGAGTGTCTACTTTATCTGCCCCTTTCTGGGACACTTGTGGCCGTTATACACTTCCTGTTACTTTCTTCCCCATCCTTCCAAACCATTGTTTGGGCACCAAACTCTCACTCTACCCAACAGACTGGTGGCTTTAATATTTCCACCCCCTCCAAGTCCTAGACCTCCTGCTCTATATCCTCATCCACAGTGGATATGTCTCCCTATTTTTCTATTGACCTCCTAAGAACTAGTGGTTCCATCCATCCATCATTCCTAAAGGTGACACACAGCTCACCTAGTTATCGTTGTACTTTTATGTTCTAGCATCTGTTACACTGATTACACTTTGAAAAGATTCTCTGGCAATATACTGCTATGAAGACACATTGTATCTCTATGTATTTTTACTATGTTTAACTCGCAATCATTGACTGGATGACTGTAGGTGGATTCTGTATCACCTCTTACAACTGCACTCTATATTTACCGATATACACAATGTATTAGATATGCTGGTTTGTTTTTTTTAATAAACAGAGAATTTATTACATTTTGTGTAAGAAAAACAAAACTGGCTAATAGTGTTTTGCTTCTGTTACTGACTACTTATCTCCTTAACATGTGCCAATCATATTGGTGGAGGTAACATTGAGTGATCCTGACAGGGGCATCTTTAATGCAGGACAAAAGGGAACAGACCTAGGTCCAGGATCTAGGATTACCTTAGGGGCCCTCAACATCTGTCCCTTAGGCCCTCTCAACAACCTCTAGGTCCTGGAGGTGGAGATCTGCAAGGCTAAAATTGAAGCCACCTGTACAGAATTCTGTACCAGCGATTCCTCCTCGGGGGTCTGTACACCGACTGTTGCTGAGTGCCGGGATACATCGTCATACCACGTAGGATGCAGACCGCAGTGTAGATACCGGTGCCAGAAGTTTTAGACACATCCGCTGCCACCAGGGGCTCATAGAACAGTTATGGCTAGACTGGTGGGCCTGCTCAGGGAAGTTTGCCCCAGGCCCCACAATGATTAAACATGGCAATGGGTCCCTGAAAGAAAAAATGTCAGTGTGGCAAATTTAGTTGTTAGGAAAATGATTCCTTAGTTCATTCTAATGCTCCATTGGTTGTTAATGTGTTAAGTTCTGAAGAGTAGGTTGTACAGCAACTTTAACAAATGACCAGACCTAGCAAGTGTTTTTTCGCAATAAGGGCTGGTCCTGAATAGGTTAAATAACCTCTACTCGGTTTACCTCTTAGCTTGAAATAAATCCCTTTGTCTCTTTTTGATCTCTTGATGTATATTATTACAGCATGCCATTGAATGGACTACTAGTTCATGTACAAAAGCATCACGGTCTGTCTAGTTATGGTTAGCATTGGTCTAGTTTATTTTTGCCTTTAATTCCTGTAATTATTTTGTGTAATATTAAAAACTCTCAAACAAAAAATGGACAACAGGAGAAATGAATGATTGTGAGTGGTAACGATTTCATACATGTACTGAAGCGTTGTATTATCCGAATACAAAAAAGGATGCTGGAGGCGCTACTATATGCGTGCGTTTCAGGTGGGCGGCAGTCTCTTGCCATTTTAATGTTGTGGATATAGACGTGTCCCCGTCTTTATCAATACAGTAGAACAGGATATTCTCGTTGAGGGCGATGGTGAGATAGGCAGGTTCAAAGAACTGGATTTAATATTCTGTATGACCCCAAAAATTGCCACCCAGAAAAGCAAAAAGAATGAAGAAACAGAGATTGATTAAATAGCAAATACTGTAAAATGGTGCACTGCAGTGACATCTAGTGGTGATACTTGAGAATTATTCTTTAGGACCGAGGTATGGATGAGTTTCCATTTGGGAAACGGTGTTCCAGTAATATATTTTCCCAAACAATATTTGTCAGACAACATGCTCCATGGGCACTCTCCAGGCCTGTGTATATATTCGCCTAAAGGGGGGCCGAATAGCAAGCACATACTGGGACCACAGAAAGGATCCAGTCAGTGGGTTCATGCTGCCTTTAATCCTTGCAACTGTAGACACAATGGCATTGTGTGCAATTGCCGTTAACACCCATTAAAAGTGGTTTAAAATCACAATAGCCCATGGGGCATTTGCCCCCTTGCATGTACCAAATGCTGTGGTATGTGGCAGATTCTCTGTAGAGTAATCTAGTTCGCTAGGCGGTAGATTGAGCATCTTCATAAATGCCATGACTTTGAATAGAAATGTTCTAATAGCTTAACACCGGACAGTACTGTAGTGTGTTTGAGTCAGATACATAAAGCCTTGCATCAAACACAAAGTAAAGAGTGTTTGGATCAGATCCTGTATACTCTGGCTATAGGTGGCTTTGGTATCATTTTTAAGTGTGTCCTGTGTGGTTACAAGAGGTAAGAGATGTGATATTAGATTCACCGCAAACTGTATTCTTAGTAGCCGGTAAATTTCAGATCATATTGATACCGTTGCTTTCATTTTTTTGCATTTTTGGTCAGTAACAAAATAAAGGTGTATAGGTAAAGAATGAACACATTGTGTAACCACTTATACATGGTATTGTAATTCTTAAGCTTTACTTTAGGTGAGCTATGTTCCTAATAACTTGTAAGATCTTCCAGTAAAAGTCAATATCCTCTCTATTTTAGGTATGAAATAATGTGCCAATGCTGGACCACTGAGCCTAAGCGGAGGCCTTGCTTCACAAACCTGAGAGAACGGCTAGAAGCAATTTGGGGTCGCCTGTCTTTGCTCTCAGCCAGCCGGGATCCCCTGTATGTAAACCTTGAAGAGACTTGTGGAGCCTCTGCTGGAGTCTCTGTACTGCAATCTGGTTTTGGTAACGAGAAGGATTGTTGCCCAGACCTTTCACAGACATCTAGTGCAGCTGCACTCGCTAGCGACTATCGTTACATTGTCAACCCTGGGTGCCTTAGAGAGGTGGATGAGTGGCCACCACCTGCACACACTGGGGAAGCACAAGGACTTCTGAATGGAGAGGAGGATGAGGAAGAGGATATGCGGGACGACCATGTGGTCATAAACCTTTAGTTCACAAAAATGAGATTGTATGTCTGTGATAAATTTTGAGACTAATATTCCAATTATTTATTTTGGAATTCAAGGATCCTGACCTGTTTAGGCACAGACGACTTATGACCTAATCATATCCAATGATTAACTCTACCCTCTACCTCCTATAGCATCTAAGGCCTGTTTCTACGACACACAAGAATAATAAAGATTCATATTTCCCCATGTTAAATATAATGGCCAATAGCGATCCATAGGACCAACATTACTCCTTTATCAACCATTACCAATAATAGCTGAGAAAAAAGTACGATCTGCTATTTTTCTGCTGCCTCAAACTTATATGTATATACACTGTGCCAAAGTGAGAGATTTTGCAAGATTTTTATGCCTGTATATAGTCCGTTGGCAGAGGTTGAAGAACATCGTATTTTTATGCCAGATCGTATCACAGCCTACAATTTCTCGGTGACTTCAACTGAAGAATTTCCAAGAAGACGGCATCCTTCGTTATTATTATTATGTGTCCCAAATCTCTATATCCCAATGCAATATCTGAAAAAATAATAAGAAAATCATAAAATATTTTCAGGTAAACGGACGTTGATTTTTAATACTAAAATGAGTGAAGTCCAAGTCACTATAATGGTTGTGTAATTCTATAGATGCAGTTACTTTAAACCAACAGTGAAGGCCATCATTAATCCTATTTTCGTTTTATTATTCTCCATTTTTCTCTCAGCCAAATGAACAAATGGTTTATAATTTCTTATCATACTGCTTTGTGGTGATTTCACGTAAAAACGTATTACTTTTTTTTTTCCCCTTGGAAATTTCCTTTATCTTGTTTTCATTCAGAAGCAATGAATTCAAAAAAATATTCATTTCTGATTATGTTAAAACAATTACAGGAGGCTGCATTATTTAATGACTATTAAAAGGTGAAGATTTAAGACTATACCTCCTTAACCAGAGACGGGACAATCCAGTTGAGCATTCTGCTGATTGGTACAACTTTGGTCAAGCAGAAATAGTCTTATTTCACGGTTTGGGACATCCATCATTACTCTTACAATGACCAACGTTCATTCTTCCGCACTTTGCTTTGCTATCACCAACTGGCGAAGTACATGGATTAATGACTGAGTGTTTATAGTTCCTGATATCAGATAATTTAATCACAGATATGAAAGTTACCACCACTCATAAAATATTAAATGTAAGGTAATTGTTTTTTTTGGGGGGGTGTTTAAATAGACCTACATATAATGGATTGCATTTCATATGTTTTGCCATTCAGAAGGACTTCAGTTTAATCGATTTATTTGCTCTAAAAGACCCCCCAACACATACCACCAACAAAAAAAATATCATTAAACTCACTGGGACTTTGCAACCCCTGTTTATTTCTATGTATATTTTTGGGCGGGTAACAAAAAGCCCCCGAAACACTGTTTGCATGTAGCCCCCCACCACTGTGCTTTTTAAGAAATTCACATTTACTAGAGGTAGAGCAAGTTTTTTTGGGTTGGTTGGAAATGGTAAAAACAAATACAGGAAGATATTTTGATGCATATTTCTTGTTTAAATTTTCTGTAATCACAGTGGGTATCGTTTGTCATTGAGGTTTGCAGTCTAAGTGGATAGAAAATTGGTTAATGTTTTGGATTAGGTGTCATTATGCCTCAAATCAGTAGCTCATTGTGTTATGGGATACATGCCTTGCTTCCCTTAATGGAAGATAAGCACCGATGTCTGTGTGAGACACTGGACTGAATTCTAGAGATTCGAATCATTATATCATCCGCCAACGTAGACAACGTTTTACATGTTCTTCAGTCATAGTACTGTTCAAATATATTCACACACAGCCTACAGGGAAAAGGTGCTGTTCCACTTCGGTAAAACATTACACACTGTAACCTCATAAGGAAAGAAAATGTAGATGTGCAATTTTATAGCTTTTTTGGAATATTTAATCACATGAAAAAAAATGTTTCTAGTCTCTACTGCAATGACCAGCAAGAAATATAAATGAAGCAAAATTTGACATGATTTAAGAGGAGTCTGAGAAGGGTTTGGGCATTCAACAGTACTAGGAATGATGTAAAATATTATGTTTTAGAAGAGCTGGTGGAACAGCTCCTTTAGTCAAAAGCACTTTGCCATTAGGGTATTCTGCAATGTTATAGAGAAAGGTGTTCAAAATTATTCTGTATGATGCTCTGTAGCAGGTGGAAAAAAACCCAAAAAATAATAAGCTGAGGAAATAATAAAATGGCTAAATCTGTGCTAAAAAGGGAGTTAATGTATTGTCACAGCCTTTATATGGTTAAATTATTGACTCGTACATGTAACATAAAACATTGCCATGTAGGCATTACAAATATATTCAATGACTATTGAATTTGGACTAATTCCAATTTTTATAAACTGTTTAAATAACAATAGCACAGAAATTACATCACCTATGATTTTTCATGGTAAATCAAAACACAAAATAATCTCTCTTTTCAATGAATGTAGCTTTCCTGTTTGAATTGCCCAGGGGATGAGTCTGCTAGCCCGGTATCCTACTATGTGCTCATAGAAGCCTTTAAGGACTGGTAAAAACAGGTATGAGTTGAGCTTAGCACCAATTAAAGGTGTTTCTGCCTTAATACAATGAATATTTCTTTCAAACTGGGTGGTGACGGAGGTGGATTATCGCTGAAACACACATAAGTATCAGTGTTGGCACGATTGGCTGCTTCTCGTTATGAACATGATGTATTATACTTTTGCAGAATGGTGTCAGGCAATTTAGGCAAAAATAGTAACGTAGCACATTATATGCAGAGGACATTTTTCTTGCAAGCTATTACACTTTAATTTCCCTTTCTAGGGCAGCATATTAGCAATCATTAGACAAATCCTACAATCGCTTCAATGTCCAGTTTTTCTGCTCGTTTTTATTACAATTAATTTGGAAAGTTAAACTAATGTGGAGGGTCTGCGGACAATTATTCATGCACAAATTTACTTAACGTTAAACTCTATAATAAACTCATAAATGCAAACAGCTGATTATTCTCCGTAGTTCGTAAGTGGTATGAAACATTACGACATTTCTTTTTCCTTTTGCTCATTCATGATGCAGCTTCCTTTGAAATCTAGATCAATAACACCAGTTTTCTCTTTGAGTGCGTTTAAGGAAAGGCTTAAAAAAAAGAAGTGTGAAACACCATAGGGTAATGTTTAAAACATTTTAGCATCTTGTGTAGCTCACACAGTAAGCTGGTTGACGCCATTACATGATGCTGTTACAATCCCGTGATAGCGAATATTTTTATGTTCAGCCATTACTCACCAAGCCTCAGGCTCCTACGTATTAAAAGTAAAATACTGATTTGGGATTTAATGCCGGTTAACTCTCCGATAATACAATGCAGCTTATAATACTCCAGTATTAAAATTCCCTCGTGCTCAGTAATTTACGTTATGAATTATTATGAAGATGGGATCCAGGACAACTTCTCGATGCTCATATGTTTTACAGTGTGATACAGTGAGTGTTTACAGAGGATATAATTCAAAAAGTCAATACGGGATGTATTAAAGGAACAGACTATATTTTATGTACATCCGGTATAATCCGGTATTATCAATTTCTTTGCTTTTTTCTCTGAAATGTGCTTGCTTTTTCGTTTCATGTTGACTTAAAAGTCTCCCATAATTGTGGCAACTGTTTTTTGTAACATTTAATATATGAGAAGCACAGTAAAGATGATCATCGGATGATCACCACAATCCATATTTAATCTCCTGGCTATCATTGATGCAATAATGTAAGGATCACAAGTATTGGTATTATTGGTATGTCCCAAGTGGCCAAAATAGGTATTGCAGCTTATGAAGCTGTTAACAAAAATCAAATGCCCTTCAACTCATAATATATTTAATATTTGGCAGGCACAATGTGTTTTCTCCATCATCGGTGCACTGGCAACACAATTGCCCTTTGTAATTGTGTTTTGATATTGTATTATAATAAAAATTGAGTGACTTCATTTTAAGTTGGTATCAAATTAAACACAAACCACTAACACTAGCCATGTGCTTGAATCACTGCATGCTCTCCTTGTTCTCATTAGACACTGCTTTGCTTACTGCTTTTCTGTACCAGCTCTGGAACCAGTTGCAGATGTTCAAAGCATGCCCAGGGATTTCTAAACCACACCTTTCTATATTGTTAAGGACAGAAAGAAAATATACTATTATATTTTAATTCTCTGTCTCTGTGACCAAGTCACATCTGCTTCCTACATATCAGTGAAAAATCTAAATGCACTAGTGTGTTATGGTGTTTAAACCAATGTTTACCTGTCTTAACCATTCTTTGCTGTATTAAAGAAACTTGAGTTTTAAAATACTTTTTATGTATATACAATAAATAAAGCTATATTTTCTATCTTAGACATAACCTGTGGTTAAGTGAGTCATTTGTTTTTGTTGATGGAAACCCATGTTGGGTATTAAGCTGAATGTTTGTCACAAAGTCCGTTGTTGCCTGGATATGACTGATGTGTCACGCCTGCTAAGGTCAGGCTCTGTGGACACGTTAAGACTGTACTGGCACTTTGCAATTCTCTCCCTGCAAGGAAATGGTCTAGCAGCCATGACGTTTACTGTGAAAACCAAGCTGTGAGAATAAGTAGTTTCTGTGTTTCTTGAGGACAGGCCCAGACTGGCCATCGGCCACATCGGGCAAATGTCTGATAACGCTTCCCAGTTACCTTTATCGCCTCTCATGTGGCAGATCTGCTGCTGAATACAAACAGCCTCAACAAGAAAAGTATAGTGTGTGGTCGTATGTGTGCAGAAGGGGCTGCTGCAAGCATGTTATTTGTCAGCCGCTGGCCTTATTAGGGCTGATTTTCATCCCCTGATGGTTCATGGTTGGGGACGTGCTAATATCCACTTAACTACCTGTAAGAACATTCATGGATCTTCTACCCATGAATCAAACTGTCATAACATTGGGTTGCAGAGATCCGTTTATTGTTATGTGGTCCCTGTTCTTCCCTGACCCCACCACATCTCTGGAGCCCGGTTTGCACATATCCTTTTGCCTGACCGGGTCTGGCCATAATGCTCTGGAACTGTTTCTTGGTTAGGACCCGAATTGAACCCTTAATAATCCGGACACCATTGACCCCACCAGAGCACTCTTTTGTAGAGATGGTGTGGTACAGGCAAGTGGTGGGAGCCTCCCATGGAACCCTAATTTCTACCCCTTCCATGAGAATGGGGTTCAGCTGCCGCGGCTGTCCGGATATTGTTATGCAGTTGGGGTACAAGTCGTTCCCTTCACACACAGCATTACACCACCGACAGCCTGAACCGTTGTTACAAGACATGATGAATTCATGCTTTCATGTTGTTTACGCTAAATTCTGACCCTGCCATCTGAATGTCGCAGCTGGAATCGAGACTCATCAGACCAGGCAACGTTCTTCCATTGTTCAAGTTTGGTGAGCCTGTGCAAATTGTAGCCTGTTTCCTGTTCTTAGCTGACAGGAGTGGCACCCGGTGTGGTCTTCTGCTACTGTAGTCCATTCAAGGTTCGACGTGTTGTGTGTTCAGAGATGGTATTTGGCAAACCTTGGTTGTAACGAGTGGTTATTTCAGTTACGGTTGCCTTTCTGTCATCTCAAACCAGTCTGCCATTCTCTTCTGACCTCTGAAAACAACAAGGCATTTTCGTCCACACAACTGCTGCCTACTGGATATATTCTCTTTTTCAAAACATTTTCTTAAACCCTAGAGTTGTGCGTGAAAATCTGCGTAGATCAGCAGTTTCTGAAATACTCAGACCAGCCAACAGCTATGCCACATTCAAAGTCACTTAAATCCCCTTTCTTCCCCATTCTGATGCTCGTTTTGAACTTCAGCAAGGTGTCTTGGCCACGCCCACATGCCTAAATGCATTGAGCTGCTGCCATGTGATTGGCTGATTAGCTGTTTGTGTTAACAAGCAATTGAACGGGAGCATCTAATAACGAGGCGGGTGAGTGTGCATTGTCAGCCACTAATACTGGCATCCTTGGTAAATATAAGCAAATAAGGCTGTGAAAAATGTTCTTTATTGTTTAACCTTTTGATCTTTTCTTCACAAAAAATACACGTCAAACATATATAACACAGGTTTATACAAAAAAAAATAATATGTGTTGCATAATTACTGGCACGCATTTACGTTCATACGAGAAAAATATATTTGAAGTATATTCTCAGTGATATTTAAATTTTTTTAGTACACTTGGGTGACTAGGAGCAGGATATTGTTCAACCATGACTTCCTGTTTCACAGAGGTATAAATATTGGGTAACACATAGGCCAAATTCCCTTAGTCAATCATCACAATGGGTAAGACCAAGGAATATATAGCTGTTATGTGCGGCAAAAAAGTTGTTGAGTTTCACAAAATGGGAAGTGGCTATAAGAAAATAGCAAAAAGCATTGAAAATGCCAATTTCCATCATCAGGGCAAAAATTAAGAAGTTCCAGTCAACTGGTTTGAGTGGCCAAAAATCTCCAAGGATCACAGCTGTAGAATTTCAGAAGTTATTTGCATCTTGTGGTCAGAACCAAAGTCTCTAAACCTACAATCCAACATCAGTTACTGTTAGGCTCACGTTCCGGAATGGAGTCCAAGATGCAGTAAACTGGGATTCAGCACAAAGATGAAGAAAAACTGATATTCCATATTTAGGTACAAAAGAGATAATCCAAACTAATCCAGGTATCAGGCTGGGGTTAGTAAACAGAGAAATCAACCAGCAAACAATAGGACCAAGACTGCAGTATATGAGCATCAGAAACCACGGAGCAAAGAGACTTGGTTCAGGCAGGCTTA
>VKOC01047051.1:0-17823 GCA_009364415.1 Spea multiplicata
CCATGCACTAATCCTACCACCAACCCTTGTCAAAGTTTGTGATAGTAATTGTTTTTGGTGTTTTTTTCACATACTTTGTACTTCAGCTCCTGGTATGCTGTTGCTGTCACACAACACCCCGAGTACATTGGCAAAAGGGCCACATTTGGAACATGCCTCCTCAGCCGTATACCGCTGCATGGTAACAATTGCAGCAAAAATAGTGGGGAAGGAAAGGGTTAATGGTTCTAATAAAAATAAAAAAAAAAAAAAAAATGTAAAAAAGTAAAAAAAAAGTAAAAAAAAAAACCCCAAAAACAATTGCCACTATGCAAGATCACTGTTTATGCAGTGATCAATGGCAATGAAGGGGTTAATATTATATGGGTGGCTCTTATAAGAGCCTTTAGATCAATATATATATTTTTTTATTAGGGAATACCTGAAATACCACCGATCTGTCTCTCTCCCTCACTAGAAGCAAGTGAAGGAGGGGGGCAGATCCAATACTGATCAAAGGCAATGTTTAGAAAACATTGCCTTTGATTTAGCAAATAATGATCACTCTTATGAGTGATCTGACCACTAGGGGTGCTATTCACTGGATGTCCATGACATCCAGCAACACCCCCCCCCCGATGATGTCAGCAGGCTCCGCCCCCCGGCTTGATGGGCGCCGCCATCTTGAAACACCGCGTGTGTTTCGAAGACACCGGCACCGGGAAGGTAAGTTCAGCATTTAGGAAGCGATCGCGAGTCGCTTCCTTTGCTAAACAGGTGTTGCAAAGATGCCTCGATACTGAGGCATCTTAGCAACACCAGCTAAGCAAAGGAAGCGACTCGCGATCGCTTCCTAAACCCGTTTTTCGGCGGCGGGCGCCGCCATGTTTGAAAGACGTGCAGTCTTTCAAACATGTTTTTTTTTTTGCTCCTAGGAGCGATCGGGGGGGGGCGGGAATGGTTTTTTTGGTGTTGCTCAATGCCTCGATGTCGAGGCATTAGAGCAACACCGTTTGAGTGAAAAAATCGATCACGGATCGATTTTTTCACCCGTTTAAAGACGTGCCGGTCCTGGCACGTCAATTGTCATAATCGTCACGATTTTGAGTGACGTGCCCGGACCAGCAATTGTCATCAAGGGGTTAATGGATCTGCTTAGCAAAAAGGGAAGCCATCGATGGTCTTCCTGATAGAGATGGTCCAGCAGAATCATCTATGGTCTAAATGCTGAGAATATTGGCATAAAATAACCTCTCAGGAGAAAAATATTTTACCAGAAGGGTATTATTTACCAAAGGCTAAACTGTCTACAGATTACAAAGCATATTAAAGTAACATATTTTACTGCAGCACTACAACAACATACAAACATACAAACTTACTGATTTGCATTTTTGACTCTCTCATAAGGAGCAGAGGGGGCCTCCAGGCCATCAATCCAAGAAAGCTTACAGGTACACATACAAACCGTAACTTATCAATTCTATAAATGGAATATGTAGTCTTCTTCTGGCACTTTTCTTATGGCGTTGATATGTCCATCCAGTCCCTACCACTTACTTAGACTAAGCTCTACATGACCTTTTCTAATGTTTTCATACCCATTGTACACTTACGGAATTGTATGTAGGCTACTGAAAACATATACAATTGCATGTATTGTTATCCATTAAAGCCTAAGGGTACAAAATGAAACAAGAAGTATTTAGTTGATGTGGCACAATTTTATAGTTAAAAAGATAAGACAGTTTTACAAAAATGTAAATTAAAATTGACTTGTTTGTTATAATTCATAAGGTATGTTACAGGTCCTAGATTACAATTTATATTATTGGGGATAGATTGTGTATGGAATGTTGCATAGGATTGTTCTTCATATTTTTGTTATTTAAATGCTTGGTAAAATAAGCAGTAGATGATGAGCTGCATCTATTTTCAGACAGGCATGGTAACGTACGTATTTTGATAGTTGTCATGGCCTTTAGCAAAATGTTGTGTGGGTGCTAGCATATTTTGAAATCTAGAATTATATCTCAGAATGAATAGAAATGGTTTGGAAAAAATACATTTTTATAAGCCAAGACAAACAAAACTAAATTGCAATATACAAAAGAAGACTAAAACGGTAACTAAACAAAAAAATTAGTCCCAGAACAACTTTTGATTGCACCATTTCACATACAAAGATATTATGTTTCTTGCACATTCCACTGACACAAAGAAGAAATAAATAAGGATACTAATGATCAAATGGCTCATTTAACCAAGGGCACTTATAAAAAGTGTATCATGCAGGAAAAGACTGATTTTGCAGTATATATAGCATTTTCAATGAGCCATCTGGTCACTCTTTATAAACACCTCTTTACATAAATTCCTTAAAACCTATTATTTTTAAATGAAGGGTATATATCCAGTTATCATTTGGTTGTTTGGATGTTTTGTGATTATAATTAAAGTGTCCAATTAACAACAATAAATCAAATAAATGTTTGATGCCATATTTGCTCAAATATAAGCAAATGCTCTGAAAAATACCCCTCATCTTATATTCAAGCTTGTTTTATAATCCAACCTTAAATAGAGGTCTGATTCTAAGACTAAGATCCTCTGCAGCGCTGCAGGGGACCTGGATCCTCCTCTCTGTCACCCAGTGGACATCTGCGCAGTACATGCAGACAACCTCCACTCCTGCCCAGCATGATGTGACATGACCTTACGGCACTCCGTCAAAGAAGCCCCGGCTGAAGTGCTGGGCAGCAAAGGTCGTCTACGCATATCGCCCAGACATCCACCAACTGTCCCCACTAGAAAACAATGAGTCTGGAGCACGGGGGGCAAGACTGGAGATGTGTTGGTAAGTCCGAGGGGGGAGTGGCATATAGGGGGTATAAAGCATATCTGGGGGCAGAGTGGGCAAGGTAGCAAGCCTGGGGGCATATGTGCATAACTGGGGTCAGATGTGCATAATTGGGGGGGGCAGGTTGGCAAATAAAAGGAAATAAAAACAATTAACAATTAATCGTTCTCAATCATAGTTTTTATTAAATATGACAAAATAGTTTACATGTGAATTAATATTTACTAGTAAAACTTTTTTCCTATAGGGTGGTCTTATATTCAGGCTTTTTCTTTTTTCCTAAATTAATATTCAAATTTTAGGGGGTCATCCTATAATCAGGGTCGTCTTATAGTCAAGCAAATACAGTATGGTTCTTCTATGTCTGTTTAAAAGTGAATAATCCATAATTACATATAAATATGACTAAAACATGGAATCCCTCATTATGAGAATAACATAAAGCACCATTTATTCTAGGTAATCAAATTGCTTTTCTCTTCAGTGTTCTGCACACAGCGCTGGCCTGGTACTTGATTAAACTGGACAAATGACTTTGTTGTTTGGTGATTACACTGTATTGGTATCTTCTCTGCCACTATAATCATTTCAATCATTCATGGCACCGGTAAACTTCAGGTGACCCTGATATTCACGTACACATTGCATTCTGAAACATGAAACAATGCTTCTATTTCAATGCACTACAGGATATGTATTCAGGAACTTCTGTGAGTCCTTTTTAGCATCTAGCAAACAGTACTGAAGACAACAAAGTGCCTAGTGGGACGTTGTAGCATATACTTACTTATATTACTCTCCCAAGAGTCAGTTTTACAAATGTTGGGAGTGAGGGGTCAAGTTAACTAAATTCTTGCCTGGCCAAGAATGTCATGTATGTGTTAATGTACAACAGGCTTATTTAACTGCTCTTGGATGTTGGTCTGGAATATTAGTTCTACTCAGCTGATGAAAACTTGGTTCTGAAATGTAGACAGAGATCCTGGTAAATGCAAATACATTTCCCCCATTTGCTCTCAGGGCAAAGAAATAATGGACAAAGAAAATGAATAAATTGTGTCTTGATCATGAAGAGCTTCGTATGAGAGTATGATCAGGCTGTAGAACATGCACTGTTTTATAGGGAACATGTTTTTTTGTGTCAAAAACTTTTCCACAGCATTCGGCACCAGCTGTAAGTAGCATAGCTCTGTCTCTAAGAAGACCTACATAGAGGTAAGTACAATAGCTGAAGTGATGATACAAATACATGAGTCAAGGTCCTCTAGAGGTCTCATGTGTTTAGAATACAATCACAGTCGAAATCCAATTCTTCAGTGTGTAGCTGTGAGGATTACAGTTGGAGTTCATACCTTAAAGGGTTTTTTTATTATTTCCGTACCACACCACATATAGGGTGGAATAGAGGTATAATCCTTATGCCTTTAAGTTATTTAGGGTTTTTGGGAAGACTTGCTTTCTTAACCTCTTAAGAACCAGGGCTATTTTTACTACAGGACCATAGCGTTTTTGTGTTTTTGCTATGTCTTTCTTCAACCGCAATTTTTCCCTGTCTCATTTAGTGTACTCTCACAAACTATATATGTTTTTTTTGGGGGACCAACATATATATGACATTATTTTTTAGAATTAATAAAATAAAAAAACATTTATTCAGTTTTACAGGTACAATCGTGTGAAAAAGAAAGTACACCCTCTTTGAATTCTATGGTTTTGCAGATTTGTTCCTTCGCACGTCTAAAAATTGGGTAAATAGAACCTCAGATCAACTACAACAGATGACACATTACACCGTGCCATGGTTTATTCAACAAAGCTACAGCCAAAATGGAAAATAATAATAACCTCTGTGCAGATATAGTGGGGGGCACAATTTTCTGTTCTTGCCTCAGGCACAAAAAAAGTTAACTACAGCTTTGCCCCCCTGCCCAACTGCTTCTTTAAAGTACACATGTAGTGTAATGCTGTTTGGGGGGCAAAGGTATCACTGATGACCTGTTTGGGCCCAAAACAACACAGAAAAGCTGTTTGGGGACAAAACTGGCACTATGAGAAGTGAGTGGCATGTGACATCTTGAAGGCAGGGTGCCCAAAGAGGTGGAGTAGAAAATGGGTGTGGTTAGAGGGATTATGGTTTTTATTGGGAAGTTAGCCATATTGTCACACCCACCTGAGGGGGCACCAAAACATTTGTGCACCCAGGCATCACTGACATTAGGCTCGGCACTGCCTAGTAACCCTGTTTTACCAGAACTCCAGGTGTCTTCAATCCTAGTCACACAATACTCTCACTAAATTGTGTAAATAAAATGCATCATACTTCTAGTAAATACTTAAGCAAGTACACAAATAGGTATCAATAGGTCACAAAGTCATATAAAAGTTCTTGGTAGAGCCCTGTCTCCGTCCTGTGTGTTGTATTTTCTTCAGTCAGTAAACATAAATTGAAGGAAATAAAAATTATACCCCATCAAAGCAGCTTACTAAAAATGTTAATTTCAATACACGTAGAGATACACATTTATAAAATGAGGTTTACATTAAATGTCGTATTGTTATATAATGTATCTCACAAGAAATTATAAAGAAAATGAGCAACAAGCATTCGCCAAACAAAAATCTTTAGTACTTGGTTAAATATCTGCCAAAGCTTCTTCTGATCATGAATATTCTATTAGCAACTAACACAGCATTATAGCTATGCAAATAAGTTGAAAAACAGTCAAGTGGAATATTCAGTCAGTAAATTCTTTTCAGTGTGACTCCAGAAGCACAACTGTCCCTTGCCCTGCTTTATTCAATACCTTTGATTATGTTCTCAATAATGTTATCTTTTGAATTATTCAGAGGAAAAGGTTCTTCTTGAAATGCATTTTTTATTTTTCTGTGTTCCAAACATTAGCATAACAAAATGTTCTTAAAATATTTTTTAAAATGATATTCTGTAGCTTAAGGGGATATCACAATTAATACTGTATTAATACTGTATAAGCATAAATCCGACAATAATGGTTAAAGGCAACAAAGACTTAACAAAGACTTAAATATTTATTTACAAATGTGTCATCTGGTATCGGATTGAACAGGATGCAGCTACTTTTAATGCTAAGGGATTTTATAACAAAGTAAACAGAGGAAAACCTAATATACAGTAATTTGTATTCAATTTAATAATTCTGAAATATTCAGAATTATTCAGAGGACTGTATGTTCAATCTTCATTCTCTATGTGGGAACTGGAATAAAGCTGCAGTGCAGACAGGCTGGGTAGGTATGAGGCAGGGTTATCCATGTTAGAAAACCGGTAGGGTTGGGCAAAGCCCATTCAGAGATCAAAAGTAGGTCCTGACATCTCAGTAATTACTTGTCATTTATATAATCCAGTGCAAGCGCAGAGGGTTATCAGATATGGTCACAAAATGTGTAAATCCATGGCAAATGAAATCACCAGACAGCAGATGAAGGATGTCAATGTCATTTTGTATTCATAATGCTTGATGGCTGAACTGGCTGAGATTTAGTTTGGACCCAGCAGTGTGCAATAGATTTCTGCTTTTCGGTTATGGCAGTTGTCATACACACTTTCTTTTAATGCAAATTGAGAGTAAAGAGCAGAGCTGTAACTAGGAATTTTGGCTCCTTGGCCGGGGTCAACAGTACCACCCAAAGCTCTTATGTCATATCTGCTTCTGGAAGTGTAAGGAGGTGCTGGAGTATTCAAGCATGATTCTCACCCTGGGGCACCTACCCCTTTTGCATCATGGTATTATGGCTTTAGCAAACAATTATCCTTTTATGTAAAAAGTCTTCAATGGATTCTTACAAGTGAGTGGAAATCTCCTAACATTAACTATACATTCCCTTGAACTAACTTAGCGATTTTTACTCTGTCATCACAACACACAGTGAAGATGTTGAGACCTTCAAGCATCCATTTTTGTGCATGTATCCCACAATCTTGTAATAGATTGTAAGCTCACAATAGCAGCCCCCCCTGTCTTAATGTCTAGTAATAAAATTAGCAAATGGTTAGGTGGTGATATTTCTTATCCTATTACTATAATAGTTAACAATGTGTTATTGTTATTGGCAACAAAAAATCTACTACTATGATCCATTCAAAGATTAAAAAAAAAACAAAAAAGGAAACATGATTATGCAAACTGCTCTTGTATGCTGTGGGAAACGGAAGAACTTTACAAATAAATAATGCAGAGGTTGTAATACTAAAAATTATGGTTCAATTTCCAGCTGGCAAACTAGAATACCAATCACTTTATTATCCTTCAATGTGTGCATCCCCAGCTATCTGGAAGTGGGTCACTGCTTTTGAAAAATACAACAAATTGCAGAAAATGTAAAAGACCATGTTATCTTATTAGTCAAGTTGTCAAGTTAATTTAACACAGCATCGTCATTCATTACCATAGTTTTCATATATTTCAATTGACCTGTGACAGGTTCCTCAAATGCAACAAAGCATTTAACTATAAAGAGACAAACCATGCCTAGGAGCTTGCTGGGCTGTCCCCGTACTCTTCAAGTGAAGCACTGGGGCTCTAGGTTCCGCTCACTACTACTTACACTTTGCCCAATTGTTGTTCTTCCTAATTGTCACCGGGTCTTGTTCATCTCCTGTTTACATCTAGTCCCACGTGTTTTTATTTGTAGCCATCAATTTATATCCAGTTATTTTCATGCTATGGATCTCTTGTTTAGGTGGATGGACCTGAAAATGTCCCTGTTCACTCAACCCGTCATTGGATATAGAAATTTACATTGTGCAGATATAACTTAACTTGTAAATAAGAAAATGCATGAACTAAGCCTTATTGCATTGTTTGTTTATATTGCTGCCATAAGCAACAAAAAAACCCAGACTTTCTGTACCATGAATATGAAATGAAGTTATTGTAAATGTACACGTTAAATAGGCAGTCTTCTAAATCAATTAATTAAACGTACTATCTAGCTGATTGTAAAGGCCCCAATTGAATATAGGTATTTGAAATTACTTGAAACCAAAGATTATTTTAACCCCTAAATGACAAAGCCCGTACATGTACGGGCTCAAAATACATTGTTTTCAATGGGTTTAGGGACAATATAACTTAATTAACAATATTGCATATCACATTGAATCTAAAAAAATTAAATGTGAATTTATTATATATTGAAGATAAGGCGTGTTTTGCAATTTGAGTAGGTTACATGACAATTGACGTGTTGTCGTCCCTATAGTTACTTCACATAAACATTTTTAGAAAATGTAATAAAATGTGCCACTTTGTTTGTCACGTACACAATGATGATTACATTATGATTTGGGTTGAGTTGAGTTGGAAAGAAAGAAAACCGTATTATAATCCTACTCTAACAACTAAGATGAACAAAAGAGAGAAGAGCATACTTTTCTTGTTTGAGTACATCACTTTCAGTACTAGGATATCCAATCATCATCACTTACGGGATAAAATACCATTCTTTGTATGCAAACTGCAGATAGATATAAAAACCTTGAGTGTTCTGAGTTTCAACACTTATTTTCAAGCAGCTGACAATTGGCATAGTCTTTACGATAATATGGAAAAAATCAGAAAAGTGTTTTCTATTTTTCTATTAATTATTGCCAGAATGTCCTCTCACACTCTGTAAAAAGATTAGTATTTTCCATTCTACACAATTTATTACCATAGACCATGCTTTTGGAAAATATCAGAATGTTACAATCTCTAAGCAGTCATTCCGAGAATAAGGCATTCCTTTTGCTTATATGTTATCCAGATGTCTAAAATAAGCTTCATATTTCATGGTTATGTACAGTGCTATGTCCGATCCAAAATCTCTCTATCCCTCACAAGGAAGTCATGGGAATCATGAGATTATTTTGGATGCTGTTTTGTTCCCTGAAGCTGGATTTTAATTACATAAAGTGGGATCACTGACATTGACATAAAAGTGATCAACATTTAAAGAAAACATTTTTAAAAGAAATCGGAAATATCAAAATTCTGCTGCATTCTAAACATATGACTAATTTTTAGTTGCAGAACAAAATAGGTCAAGTTAAGCAGTTGAGTCAAAATGAGAAAAACAGAAAATATGCAGGCTCTGCCATTGTAATCTGTTCATTTTCTGTAGTTTTTCAGATTATATGAATGTATATGTTTATATAGCTGCATATTGGGTCAACTGACCTTTTGGCTGGTACAGAGCTCAAAATGTGTGTACATTAATAATTCATGTTATTCCATTAAATATATTTCATAATTTCTATTTAAACAACAAAAAAAAAAACAACAACTATATGACAGTGCTTTAAAATTATAATAAACAATGGATCCTGCTGTTTTGGCCCTTTCTGATGGCTATAGTATCATGGTGTGGTCCCTACCTTGTATGACCTTGACTATTTAGACCTTGATGACACTTTAGCCATACATTCTTGCCACAGACATCAGCTTTGTGTCAATAACTTTATTTTCTCAAGATCTGCCTGTTATCCATCCCCATTAAGTCTCTTAAAGTGTTAATGATTTGTTCAGGCAGGCTTTGTGAGGAGAAGAGAGAGAGAATTGCAGGATAGGAAACTGATTAGGTAATACTAGTTTAGCAATAGCTTCTCAAAGTTAAACAGTCCCTTTAAAAATATTTCTCCTAAAAATCTTTTAGATAGTTTTAATAAATTAATTGAAATATGCTGAAAGTTGTTAAGGCTTTTGTTTCCCTCTAAAATACAATATGTAACGTATTAAGCTGGAACACTCCTGCCAAACTAAAATAGCAAACAAATGTTCACCCTCAAAGGGACATAAATGCTGAAATAAAATTAATTTATGGAGAAAAAAAGGACATTTTTTTAAACTTTGCTGTTGGAAATTCCAAAATATTTACCCTTTATATTTTGAGCACTTGTGTATTAAATGTGAAGTAAAATTGTGTATATTATTGTAGTTATACAATAAAAATGTGTTTTTAGTCCGGTTGTATGTGGTAGGGGAGGTTGAAGTGGTAGTGAGTTCCAGATATTGGAAGCAGCTAGGGAAAAACCCTTAGAGGAAATATGGCAATACATGTTATTTACCCACATCCATGGAGTGGAGTAATTTGCTCCTGTATTGGGAACCAATAGTAGTAGTGTAAATGCTGTTATGAGGAAAAGGAATGTATGCTGGTAGTGTAGGTACTAAATATATATATATATATATATTGTGACGGACCCTGTAGAGACGGTGGTCTCTCTGCCGTCAATAGTTCCAGCGATCTCCTATGGTCCCCTCGGTATCCTCCAGACTTCCAGTAACCAAGTAGTTACACTCCACGATGAAGTGTCCCTTGTCCCCAAATCACAGACACAGACACGGTCTTAGGCTTGAACAAGTAAGATTCTCCTTTATTGTATACCAAACACCAACTTTATACCTGAGACCATCTTGAAAAGAACAATACATAAATACATTAGCTTAAACACTTTAACTGGCACCAATCAGGAGAGAGCTAAAACGGGGAGCAACCAATCACAATGCAGGGGGTGTGGTCAGGGGCGGCCCACATCCCATTAACTTAGGGACCAATCCTACATATATGGATTTCCGGGGGTGTGGCTGTAGTAACCAATAGGGAAGGTACCTACCTAGCAGACCCCTACGACCTTGCCACAGATGCTCCTGTGTATATATACACAGACAGAAAGGTAAATCCACAGATATTTTAACCCACATTGCCCTTGTATAGAGTGCACTCCCACAGTCTCCGCACACTGAGTGTGAATACCTGTATGTGTGATGTTGTCTCCTGGCGCTCAGACCTAGGTAGTATGTGAGGACCGTGGGGGAGCAGAAGAGCTCTTACCAGCCAGACGATAACAAAGGTTGGGAGACAGTGTGTGTGTAAGTAAGTATGTTGATGTATGTGTATGTTACTGTGTTTGAGTGTAAATGTATTACTCAGTGTGTGTGTGTGTGTGTGTGTCTGTGTAAATAACTGTGTGTGTAAGTATGTGAGCATGGGTGTAAGTATGTTACTATTAGTGTATATTTAAGTAAGATACTCTGTGAATAAGTATGTTAGTATGTTACCAAGTGTGTCTGTGTTTAAGTATATCACAGTGTGTGTGAGAGATGTTGTTCTGTGTGTAAGTATGTGTGTAGGTACATTAGTATCTGTTAGTTACTGTGTGTGTGCGCGTTGGTATGTACAGTGAAGGACAAAAATATTTGATCCCCTGCTGATTTTTTTATGTTTGCTCACTGACAAAAACTATGATCAGGCTTTTACTCAGTGAAATAAGTATTTGACCCCTTTGCAAAACATGACTTAGTACTTGGTGGCAAAACCCTTGTTGGCAATCACAGATGTTTCTTGTAGTTGACCACCAGGTTTGCACACATCTCAGGAGGGATTTTGCCCCACTCTCCAAGTCATTAAGGTTTCAAGGCTGACATTTGGCATCTCGAACCTTCAGCTACCTCCGCAGATTTTCTAAGGGATTAAGGTCTGGAGAATGGCTAGGCCACTCCAGGGCCTTAATGAGCTTCTTCTTAAGCCACTATTTTGTTGCCTTAGCTGTGTGTTTTGGGTCATTGTCATGCTGGAATACCCATCCACAACCCATTTTCAATTTTCACGATGAGTTGAGTTGATGCCAAATAGCTTGATTTTGGTCTCATCTGACCACACCACTTGCACCTAGTGCTCCTCTGAATCATTCAGATGTCCATTGGCAAACTTTAGACAGGCCTTTACATGTGCTTTCTTGAGCAGGGGGACCTTGTGGGCGCAGCAGGATATCAGTCCTTCAAGGAGTAGTGTGTTACCAATTGTTTTCTTGGTGACTATGGTCCCAGCTGCCTTGAGATCATTGACAAGATCCTCCTGTGTAGTTCTGAGCTGATTCCTCACCGTTCTCATGATCATTTAAACTTCACAAGGTAAGGTCTTGCGTGGAGCCCCATTTGGGGCCCCATTTGGGGCTGAGGGAGACTGACAGTTATTTTGTGTTTCTTCCATTTGCGAATTATCACACCAACTGTTGTCACCTTCTCACCAAGCTAATTGGCGATGGTCTTGTAGCCCATTCCAGCCTTGAGTAGGTCTACAATCTTGTCCCTAACATCCTTGGACAGCTCTCCTAATCTTAGTTCGTTACCTGTATAAAAGACACCTGGGAGCCAGACATCTTGCTGATTGATATGAGAAAAAAAACTTATTTCACAGAGTAAAATGCAAATCAATGTATAACTTATTTGAAATGCGTTATTCTGGATTTTTTTTTATTGTTATTCTGTCTCTCACTGTTCAAATGAACCTACCATTAAAATTATAGATGTCAATGAGCAAACATACAAAATCAGCAGGGGATCAAATAAGTATTTCCTTCACTGTATGTAAGTATGATAAACTGCTACTGTGTGTATAAATATGTTTATGTGTAAGTATGTTATCTATTAATCTGTGTGTATAGGAGGAGCTTGGGGACCCCAACCATAAGTCTTACAGGGGAGCCCAGGCATTATTTGTTATGCACAAAGAAAAAGAAGGGGTCGATCCACCTATGTGCACAGGAGACCCGAAATTTGTTATGCCACTGACTGTACCATTATATGAACTTTAATGTATATGATAGTGGAATGTCCCTTGTAAATAAATAGACGAATGCATGTCTCCCAACTGTCCTGCTTTGCTCTGGAAAGTTCAGCACAGAGCTCTACCTCTTTTTTGGACAGATATAGAGCTCGGCGGGACACCAGGATTCAGGACCGCAGGATATCATACGGTGCATTTGCAGAACCTCCCAAGCTCCCTCCACACGCAGGGTAGAAGTTGTAAAATGCATGGATTCATCTAAAGAATGCATATTAAGGTACCCACAAAGTACCTTAACCAATTAAAGGCCATATACATTGGGCATATGTCACAAAAAACTAGCCATTGGGAACGTATCCCCTAGGTCATGGCTTTTTTCAACTATTAGGACTAAAGCCACACAGGTGAATAAGAGACCAAGATTTCAAATGACAGCCTGGCTTCCCCTCAAAAATTTTGGAAAGCCATTCTTTCTCAGTTACAGTCACCATCTGTCCTTATAAATGTATTATTTCCTAGCCAATGCCAACTTTCTAATCTAACAAGTACAGAGCAAATGAGTAGCTAATGGTGTGACATCCCTGAAAAAGCACTGATTCCTAAGGAATTATACTTAACTCTTATTTCTTTTTTTTTAATATTTGGAAAGATCTGTTGAACATTTCTTTTGCATTTTTTAAGTTGTTAAGGCTTTTAAAGCAGTGTTTTTTTTACCCGTGATGTATATGCAAACCTGGGTACTGGGAAGCGCTGGGAATGCCCACTGACAAGTGGAACAGCCTGCAGCATCAGCAGGACTGCCCAACAACATCAGCAGGTAGTCCCAGCTGCATCCTACAAGGATAGGTTCTGGGTAGCCGGAGCCCAAATGTTCCGGTTATTTGTACAAAATGCATTCTTTACATAGTGCTCTTAACTATATGGTGTGACTGCTTAATTAGTCTTTATTGCTTCTGGTTTGTTCACTAAATAAGACCCACAAATCTAAAATGCTATCGTCACAATATTGTAAACCACAACAGAAAGCCTGACAGGATTATTATTATTATTATTATTATTATTAACAACCAACATATTCCTCAGCCCTGTACAATTTCGGAGACCAGCAAAGTAAAAAAAAAAACCTAAAACAAACAAATGCAACAGGAGTTGCCCTGCTCACACAAGTGTATCTGGGTGTTTTCAGGGGCCATTCAAAGTAAGGTGGGGCCCGGGGGCAACAATGTTACAAGAGGCTCCCTCCACAATTAAATAAAATAAAGTAAAATAATTTTTATATATATATATATACATATATATATATATATATATACACAAACATATAGCTCAATAGGATTGGATTGCTGCCTTTTCTTTTCTACTAATGTGCTACTTTTTATTAACCCATAGACGTTGACAGCTAAATTCACCCGGGGAGTGGAGAGTATTAAAGCATACTCAAGGCGGCAGGAAGAAAGGAAGTTTTTGTTCCCATAAAACTGCATGAAAGTTAGTCAACTAATCACCAATCAGATAAGTCGGTATAAAAATAAATGTTTACATATATCCAGAATAATAGTAGTGCAAGGATCAGAAATTTACATATTGAATATGGGCTACAAGATGTATGGCGTTCCCTACATCCTTCCGATAGGGAATACACCTTTCATTCATTAGTTCACAATACGTACTCCAGAATTGATTATATAATGGTTGACAAATATATGCTACAGCAAATACATTGTTGTACTATAGGTAATATCAATTGGTCAGATCACGCTCCCGTGATGGTTACAATTAAAAACTACCTCACTATCAAAGGGCAGGGAATCTGGCGTGTAAATGAAATGAACTAGCAAAACCATCAGTGCAGGAGTTATTTAGCAAATGTATACAAAATTATTTCAAAGAAAATATGTCAGATGATATTGCCATAGACACAGTATGGTTAGCACATAAAGCAGTTATGCGGGGTCTGTTTATTCAACACACAGCTAGGGTGAATAGGGCACGTAAATCTCGTGTAACAATGTTGGAATCCCAATTGAGATCACTTCAATCACAAAATCAAACACAACCATCTACAATTCTACTAACTGAAATCCAAAAAACACAAAAAGATTTAGATGAGTTAAACAACTATAAAACGGAATTGGCTATGAGACGACTTAAACATAATTATTATGAAAAAGGCAATAAAGCAGATTCACTCCTTGCTAATAAGCTAAGACAAACAGTTCTCAAATCTCATATTTCTTTTGTGAAAAATGAATACAATACTAGAGTATATAACCCAAAACATATTGCAGATACATTTGCTACATTTTATGATCATTTGTATAATTTGAAAAAGGATCCTTCAATATTTCACCCACAAGTTAAGGACATACAAGGTTTCTAGGAAACACTGCCTATACCTAAGATCTCTCATGAAAATAGGGAAAGCATAAGCAAATTGATTACCTTGGAAGAGATAGAGGAGGTTATTAAATCTCTCAGTCCTCATAAGGCACCTGGACCTGATGGTTTTTCAAATGCGTATTATAAAGCGTTTTGCTCGATTTTAACACCATATCTTCAGCATCTTTTTAATAATTTCTTGACACAAGGATCTATACCTAAAGAAATGCTAAAAGCTTATATTATAAATATACCAAAACCTGGCAAATCTACTGATGAATGTGCTAATTACAGACCAATATCTCTTTTAAATGTGGATCTAAAAATTTTCGCAAAGATTTTAGCAAACAGGATAACACCACTATTAACATCTTTAATCCATAATGACCAAGTAGGTTTTATTAAAGGTAGACAAGCATCAGATAACGCAAGAAAACTCATTAATGTCATTCAGATTTCCGAAAAAAAAAAAATTCCATGTGCAATTCTTTCTTTAGACGCTGAAAAAGCATTTGACAGACTAAATTGGCATTATCTTAAAGCAACACTACAAAAATTTGGCTTCCCTTCTGTGTTTGTCAGAGCTATAATGGCAATGTACTCTTCCCCAATAGCAAATGTTTTAAATGAAGGATTCGTTTCCAAGGACATTATTATCTCAAATGGAACAAGACAGGGGTGCCCATTGTCCCCGATATTATATGTATTGGCATTAGAGCCTTTAGCTATAAAAATACGTAATTCTGGAGATGTAGTGGGTTTTCCCATACCTGAACGAAACACATTAAAATTGAATTTATTTGCAGATGATATTTTATTAACCATTACTAAACCTCAAAAATCTATCCCTTCATTATTTAATATATTAGAAAACTATGGTAAAATATCATATCATAAAATTAATACTAAAAAAACTCAAGCTATGACATTAAATCTCCCACAAAGTACTATAAATACTCTGAAAAAACAATATGATTTTCTCTGGAAAATGCACTATATAGAGTATTTAGGGATAAAACTGACTAATACCATTAAACAAATGATTCCAACGAACCTATCTGAACTGTGGGTAGACATTAAAAAAGACTTTAATTCATGGGCCACTTATAACTTATCCTGGTTGGGTCGAATAGCTGCTTTTAAAATGACAGCTTTTCCAAAATTATTATACATTTTTCGCATGATCCCTCTACATATATCTAAAGCTACTTTATTAAAGTATCAAAAAGATGTAAACACATTTATTAACCAAGGGAAAAAAAATAGAATAGCAGATAACTTATTAAGAATACCTGTTGATCTGGGTGGACTAGGCCTTCCGGATTTATATATTTTCATAAAGCAGTACTTTTAGCACAGGCTATTTTGTTACTTTCTCCTCCAGGTCAAATTAGTTGGGTTGATTTAGAGAATGCTATGTCAATTTCTTATAAACCTGAAGAACTGTTATGGCTTCCTACACATCTTCGCCCCAGGGTAAAATTTACTCTGGAAACATCTAATATGGCATTGAAAACATGGGAGTGGACAGCTAGTTTGTGTCCTGATTTATTTAAAATTCAAAAGATTACCCCATTTAAAACACTCAGTTTATTAATTCCTAACATAGATTTATCCATTTGGTATGCAAAAGGCATAAAACAGGTTAATGATTTGTTTCATGGGAATACCTTTTTATCATTTGAACAATTACATCAGATTTGGGATATACCATATAAGCAATTTTATGTATATTTACAAATAAGACATTGTTTATCAATTTGTTCGGATCTGTTACAAATAGGTAATAACAATACTTTACTCCTTATGAGTCTCTGCAAGCAAGTGCCTTATATAAGAAAGGCTATTTCGGTTTGTTATTTTTTCCTACAAAAGCAAATGCTTCAAGACAAACTACCTTATATGCTCAAATGGGAGGGAGAACTAGGAATACATTTTACAAAAGAACAATGGAACAAAAATGTACGTACACTTTCCCAAACATCTAGGTGCGCTAATCACAAAGAAATTAATAAAAAAATATTGTATAGATGGTATCTCACCCCAGAGAAATTACATCATATGTTCCCAAATATGTCTCATCTTTGTTGGAGAGAATGTGGAGAAAAGGGTACTCTAAGTCACATTCTGTGGTATTGCCACAAAATTCAACCATTATGGAATAGAATTTTTTGCTTGTCATCCAAACTACTTCAATTCAATGTTCCAGTCTCACCTGAGATTGCTCTTTTAGGAGCAGTGCCTCATGGTATCTCCAGATCTAAATCAAAATTACTGGAATATATACTGTTAGCTACCAAAATTGCCATAGTTAGGAAATGGAAAAATAACATGGGTCCACAATTTTCAGAAGTCATGCATATTTTATTAGATATAAAAAACATGGAATACATGTCTCATTCTCTTTCAGATTCAGTGGCTATATATGATCAGGTCTGGGCTCCTATATCCAATATAGCCCTTGAAAAAACTCTTACTTAATCTGGTACTTTTTAACAGGTTATTCTTTCTTTTTGTAGAGTAGTAAGTAAAAAGGAGGGGAAGAGGAATGAAACAGGGATATATATGCATGTGTAGGTATATGTGTATGTATATTATGCATGTGTATGTAGGGATATATATGTTTGTATATGGATTTGTGTAAATGGCATGGAGAGACATGTATTTATTTTTTTTTCCTAATGAATTTTCTGCATATATCATATACTATGTGTAGTTATGTTTGCATATCCAATTATAAATGTATGTCTTTGCTACTGTAACAATGCTATGTATTTTAGTTTTTTCCCCTTTCATTTTCATGTACTCAACTAGTACCATTAATAATTGGTTCACAATAAGGTAGAAATAAGGCCAGTGTTTTTTGTTTTTGTTTTTTAAGTCAGAAGTATTTTATCTTCATATTGTATCCAGCTAATATATTCTTATTTTAATATTCATTAATTTATTATTTTCACGTACTGGAGCCAATTCAATTATTGGAGACCAATTCGGAATTTAATATCAGTTGTAACACATTT